>VNKC01003020.1:0-25708 GCA_008042775.1 Drosophila pectinifera
TTAACTCCTAGATCTGACAATTTCAGCCATACCGGTAGTCTCTTCGATCATGATTCGCAGAATGTTTGTTTTAAGCGAATCTGGCTTGTAAATATTCACTGATACCAAGGCCAAAAGTAAAAGGAGTACAATTGCGGACCTGTGAAGTAAAAGTTCGATTGTATTTTCAGATCGCAAACGAGCTACCTAAACACAAAAATTTGCGAAATAAAGGAATGCGAAATGGCTAAAAATAATTATAGTAAGTTGTCCTTGTGGACCACCCTCCCCTTAAGGAGTACTTTGGTCCCCAGACTCTATGACCTTCTCCTCACTCAAAGGTGAGACCTTTTCGCCGACCTCGAATACTCTATTTGGGCGAGATGCATTCTCTCTGGCTCTGGGCACTTTTAATTTTGTCTTGGACTTCCACCCCCAACATCGACTGGTTTGGAACTCTACTTGTCGATTGAGACACTATGAAGGTTTGCATTTGAAAAGTCAGCATTTCCAAAATGTGTTATCCAGCATAGATACAATTGTATGTGAATTTAATGATGGTTCATTACCGCAATAAATTACCTTGTCCCTAGGGAAAAAATTCATTAGCTGGAGTTAAGCTGGTTTCAAATCCTCAATGGAATTTGTCAATACATATAAAGATAAGGATATAAGGTGTATCCGTGGAGAAAAAGTCACTGTGTAGCATTTCACTTAAATGAGAGAGAATTGGTGTTGCACCAATCTCTTGTATTTTGGGATGCCTATCATATTTGGCCCTCACGCATGTTTTACAATTTCGATTAATTTCAGTGCCTAATTTTGCCATTTTCAAGAAATAGTACTCGGGGAGTACCTGCTTCACATTCACCTGTACCTGTGAGTGTAAGAGGATCACAATCCAACGCCAGGACGTTTACGCCCTTAGGAACAATAGTGTCAGCAAGTAACAAGTAATGTCGGTGCAGATGTGGAACGAGACTATTTCTACTTCCGAGCCCCATTTCAGATGGCCAGAATCTAGGCAGAGACATTGATTTTTTTAAGTTTCTTTGCGATCATTGTCTTGTAGACTTTGATGAAAAAATTTGAAAATGCATGTTTCTCTCCGGCTCGTATGACATTTTTACCTTGTTGGTTTAGTGGTAAAAAAAAAACAAATTGATTGAAATTGATGATCAATGAATACTGCTTTCCGTCGTAAAATCAAGTATGATTTTTTTTATGTTTCTACCTGGGACAAGAATTTTGGCTTGTGGAAACCCAATTAAAATATATTCAATTATGGTAATTAGCTTTACATTTTAAAAAAATGTATTGAATTTTAAAACATATTTCGTTAAGCGATCTCTCTCTTGACTATCTATTTTGCTTCTGGACTAGGCGTGGGGACTGGCTTTAATGTTGGATTACGGCAATCTCGGATTGGTGTTGGTAAATCTGTACAGGCTCAAAAATTGCTGTAGGCTGCAGAGGCTTCTGCTGTTCTTAGGCTCCAGCCAAACGGCTGCCGCTAATTTTTCATTTTCGGACAAAAATTATTTTTCCAAATTGGTGAAAGGAAATCTTTGCGAATACTGATCTAACAGCGCTAGCCTTAGGTTTGAGCTTTTCATGAATCGGCGATATTTTCATATTTTGGCGAATGGTTGGTCGTATTGTGTTGTGCCAGTGAGTTTTTGCGAATTAAGCGGCCTCTGGTAATGTAATGTTATGTTATGTAATGTAATACCAAACGATGCGTTTAGCTTATAAAAAAAACCAAAAACCATATAAAAGCTTACTTATTGTTTCTAGAGAAAAAAGTATTCTGTTAAAAAGAAACAGACAGCGACGAGGCTCAAACTAGAGAAGAAGTTACTGACAAGGACGGAAATTCAAAAAAAAAAAAGTATAATTTTTTCAGTCACACATAACAAACAATTTAAATTCTTAAAGCAATTGTGTTTATAAATATAAGCATGTATAATATAAATTTATTAGAAAATCATATTTTTAAAACTTACCTTAAAGTTATTAAAAAACTTTCACTTAATTGTATGAGTAGGGAAACTAAAATTGATTGAATGTTTTTTTAGTAGATTTTCAATTTTATTCAATATAGAGTCCAAAGTGGATACTGACATAAGCATATATGTAGTTAAAAAAAATGTGTCTGAATGCTTTCTAAAGGCCAATAGTAAGATCGACAAAATCATTCTGCAAGCGAACAACTTCATAAAAAACTAGAAGAGCAATTATATGAATATACTAGCATTTTTGAGCACATAAATATATGTTGGACGGAAGACGAAAAATTCCTCGTCCAAATCCACCGCGCTCAAAAATAGACGAAAATCGCTTTGTTCAAAGCTTCCCATCCTCGTTTCTCGCGTCCTCTCAGACATCATTAATTAGTAAATTAGTTATCATATGACAGATGTTTTTTGAAAAGATATGCAAAATGAAATTTGGCGTAAAAACTCTATTCCTCTGTTCTGCATTTTCGTGAGACACTTGAAATATGAAGAATGTATAATATGTCCCTGTGAGAATAGGTTATTAAAATGACCTACTATTGTTTCAATATCATGTTTCAAATTGGTGTACATAAGTGTATATTATTACAAAGAATTTTATAGATATGACCACAATTCGCTTGCAAAACTTGTTTTGACAGTGAGTTATCTACATTTTACCAGCTGAATGAATGTTCAATATATAAGTAAAATCGGAATTAATTTGGTTTTTGATATTTACAAACTTGCTGCAAAGTTTTATCGAGTGAAAAACTTTTTTGTAGCTTAAAAATAATACACAATTTTCTAACATCGTATTGTTTATTGATTTTAGACCACACTTAACCATCGTTGGATGTAAATGTATGTAGTGCAGTGCAGACTTGGAAACAAATATGCAATCTCAAGGACAGGGACAACAATCGCAGCTCCAATCCTCAAATCATTTATTATTGCAACAACAGACAAATACAACAGGAAACAATGTAGTGGGAAAACAGAGTGACTCCCAATCTCATTCATCTGTTGGTAAGGCACAATCAAATGCCAATATGTATGTACGTACATACATATGTACTTATGTGTGCATGTACATTTTTTATACTCAATATTAACCACTACCTCTTGCCGCCTTAAAGCCATTCTGGGGACGCTACCAGATTCCCTAAAATCAAATAATTTTAAAATCCTTTATGATACGTATAGGGCATACGCAAGTCTACATACGATTCATAATTTGCCTAACTGGCAAAACAAACTGATCTTTAAAGAATAGCTTAAAATATCTTTTAATCCCGGTTTCCATATGTCAGTATTTTCGACATAGAACTGTAATCGATATCAATGGATATAAAAGTATTTCTAGTAAACTGCGTCCGCGATTGCATGTACAAACAACTCTTAGACCATTAACCGCAAATCTACAAAAATAAATCTTTTATTATTAAATCAACTCGCAGAACCGCTTTTACGCAACCTAAGGATTATTAACCACTTCCTCATTTATAACTACATATGTACATACATTTGACGCGTCAAATCATTAACTTAAGAGAATTGGACAATGGTGCTGGGAGAACCACTGCAACCTGAAATCGTTGTGTAGTAGAGAAATAGCCATTCGGAAACCCTTGAAACACTTTTTAACAACAAAATCGACCCCAAAATTTAATAAATATATCATCAACACTTATTTTTAAATTTTTTATTAAATAGCATTATATATTAAAAATCTGTCATCTAGTTGACGAAATGCTTCGATATCATCCCACCAATCCAATTTATTTATCCGCTTTTGTTTAATCACCTGTTTTTAAGATAAACAGATACAAATAACTACTTAAAGTTGTACACCGTAAATACTGCTGAAAAATTGTTAAATACAGCGCACCTCAACTTTTGTTGGGTTCGGTTTGGACGAAACAAAATTTTTCGCCTTTCTACCCTCTAATTGAGAAACGGACGCAGGCGTGAATGCATCCTAATGAAAACGGGGTCTTATTTATTAGTACAAATCGCTCCAGAGTTCCAATAAGGCATTTCCAACAAAATTAAAATTATAGTAATTTTAATAGTAATTTAGTATAATTTCTAAAAGAGAGAAATCGGCCGAAAAAGAATATAGGAAATTACATCTTTTATGAACAAGAAGTAATTTAGAATGTATGGGCATTTCCTACGATTTGATACATAATATATTGCATACATGACTTTACCTAGGAAAAATTATCATTGGGGTATTTAGAGTGCGCAAATATGAGAAGACAACACATTTTTGGTGCTTATACACACATTTCGTGCCTCAAGAAGGTCAACTCTACGATTGAACAGGTTGCTTATTATTGTTTTTAAACCTAAAAAATGGCAGAGAAAATGTTTTGTTTTTCAAATAAATAATATTAAAACTTATCCAACAGTATATAATCGGTAGCAAATTCTAGCGACGATTTTACCTAAATTATTAATTTAATAGTAAAATAAAATAATATCATATTAATTTAAAATATTAAGTTAATAAAATAGTTAATATATATGTTATATAGTTAATAAATATGTTATATATGTTATAGTTAATATATATGTATTCCTGTTCAATCATATTTTTTGACGCCAATTCCCCCACCCTTTTCTTACGACTTTAAACGAATTCGATTTTTTTTTTATAAGTAGGTGATTTTATTTCGCAAATTCAGGGCTCAGATATCGGTAGATAGCAGAATTTTTTAAATTGGCAAACAACATGCCATTTGTAATAAATTTATAATTATTTATTTGAAAGAAGAAGTGAGATAAGAAGTGGCGATCTCTTGTGAGAAGTTTGAAAATAATAATAATTGTAAACATTTATTTTGTTATATTGTTATCGAATGCAGCGTTTCCTATACAAAATTATGCAATTTTGCTGGGAAGAGGGTTAGGTTTGTAGCGTCCAATCCGAACATAGGGCTGCATAGTCCCAAACACAGTAATTTGAACCATTTTCTGCATTACTTTCAAGGGTTACACAACTCTATGTACAGTGATTGGCACAGTTGCAAATTTCACTTTGTGAAAAACTGAAATTAAACAACCTGGAAGGCAGAAGGAAATGCTAAAGAAAAATTTAGCTAGCAACATACTGAGCAAAAACCAACAAAGACGGATGTTGCTAGTTGTTAGGCAACATGTTGGTGCTGTCAGCATACAAAGATACTGTTTTTCTGATTAACTCCTATGTTTATCATCCGTTTTCACTCAAATTTTAGAACACGTTCGCATAAATATATTCATTTCATATTCAAAATCCAAAACCACGACTATAGCCTAGTTATACGTTTTTGATAAATTTCGAAGGCTGAAGTGGGCGTGGCCAAATTCTAAAACAAATTTGATCTGCGTTCTACAGATCAATATGTGGTAACCAAATTTGGTAGCTCTAGCTCTAATAGTCGCTGAGATCTGATGTGTCACACTGGCTGACAGACGTACCGGCCGACATCCGTCTGTCAACTCGACTCGGCTGATCAAGAATATATATATTTTATATGGTGGAAAATGCCTCCTGCCTGTTACATACATTTTCGGTTGGCACTAAGTTATATCACCCTTTTACCCCATGGGTACCGGTATAAACAAAAAAGGTCTTGGCAACATGGTTTTTACGCCGCGACATAGAATAAAATCAATGTAAAAATTATTATTTATATAAATCTACCTACAAAGGGTACAAAATGTATTTATTTCATATTCATTTTTAAAACCGAAAATCAACACTATGGCTTAGTTATAAGTTTTCATGATTTTCGAAGATCAAATTCTAAAACAATCTTGATCTGCGTGCAGCAGATTAGAATGAGGTCACCAAATTTGGTAGCTCTAGCTCTTATACACTCCTGCAATTATATATCCTTTCTTGGGGCCAAAATCATAATATCATTTATATAAAATAAGCTAGCTTACCTAATGCCTCCTTAAGTCCAAACGGCATCAACAGAAATTGATAATGTCAATTCGATGAATCGAAGGCTGTATATTCAATGGAGCTTGGGTACATAGGTACATAGGTACATCAGCAATTGTATTTTCATTTAGTTCTCTATAAGCCACGCACAGTCTATCTGATGCAATATTCAAGTAATGCCGGATTGGCAAACGGAGATCTGCTTGGTTTAATAACTTAGGATTGTAAAAGATCTTGTACATTTATGTAATTTTATAAAAAGTACATATACTGCGCTGCTCCAGAAACCGTTATAGAATTTTAGATGAATGGATTCCCTCAGAAATTTCCACAATACACTTAGAAATAGAATTTTTTGTATAATTTTCACCAACCTTTTGGACTTGGTTGCTTAGAGCTGTCACCTTCCCAGAGTATACTAGCTGGGAATTAAAAATTTTTTCCTAAAATAGTCTTATACATAGTCTCAATAAACTTACTTCAATGAAGACCATTTTGCCGACTCCACCTGCGGCTACACACCCCCAAACATTCCCGCCAACATGCTTCACAGTTGGGAACAAATTTTTCTCCTTCATGGGTTTATTTGCTTTTCTCGCAGCACTCTGCTTACGCTAAATCGAGGGTTCAGTCCCCGCAACTTCGGAAAGCAACCTTTTTTTAATCTATATATTTAAACTTTTTTGCATAAATTTATTTATTTACTTTACTTGTTATAATTATAATTATCTATTAATTAATTTAAAATATTAAGGTAATAAAATAGTTAATATATATTATGCAATTTAGATAAACATCCTGTTCAATCATATTTTTTGACGCCAATTCCCCCACCCTTTTCTTACGGCTGTAAACGAATTCAATTCTCAGCTATTAAGTTATTTCGGCTCGAAAATCTTCTTCTCGCACAAGTACGCAAAAATACGCAATCTCTTGTTCTTTGTGTGTACTCACACAAGCAAGCGCGTTCTATTTTTATGACAAATGTTGATCGGAACATGTTAAGCAAAATCCGAAAAAAAAACAAATGTTGCTAGATTAACAATAATGTAAATATTTAAATTAAATCTTATCTGAGCTGATAGAATTATATTTATGTGGTTATTATCAGATTAAATGTGTATAGTTTATGTATACTTTGGGTTAAATACTATAATATACCTTTTTATTTGAACAAAATATTAAAGATAGCTGCAGCTAAGCAATTATACTATATCTAAATTTGTATTTAAAAATCAAACGAGAAATTTTTTTTTTTTTTTTTAATTTGATGCCGGCATTTTTAATGAAAGTTTAGATTTGAAAATATAATACTGACAATAGTTCCGATAATACCAAAAATCCAGCACGTTTGTAGGTATGAACTGATGGCGGACTGCCAAAAAATATTGTATTATATATAGTATACATATATAGTATAGATAAATTAATTAATAAACAATATTTTATTAGCTAGAGATCAAGAAAGAGTAATAAATAATAATAATGTATATGACAAAGTTATTATATCCAATTTATTTTTTTATTTTTTTAACTACCTTCATGTATGATAAAGCACATATTTCACTGAGGGCAAACATTATATTTCCTCTGACTTTAGTCGCCATTAAATCCATCATAAACTTCAACATCCACTTATACTACCCCACAACAATAAAAAACATAATCTCAAACAACTTATCAAACAATCGGCACTAGAGGCAGCTTTCATGAAATATCACAAATGTCCCCTCACTTACTCCAAAAACATTAACATCAATGACAATGACATCTCACAATACATAAAAAAACACAATACCCTAAATGAAAGGACTGCACCACCAAACCTCCTCATGGATCTTAAAATGCACAACCAAAAAAAAACAAAAAAGTTTCTTGGCCAGGGCTCGAACCCGTGACCATGTCGGCAGCGGTTAAGGGTCTGCCTGAAAATCCAAACTTATTGCTTATATCGCACATGCTTATGATCTGATTATACTCATTATACTTCAGAAAACATCCGAAACCTTATTTCATATCTTCTTATCCCTAACAGAAATTCAAGACAGTATAGCTTAGGTGACGTTATTAATCAAGGACGGAAGTGGGTGTGGCAAAATTATAAAATAAACCTGATCTACGTACAACAGATCAGAATGGTTTGACCAAATTTGATAACTCTACCTCTTGTAGTCTTTGTTGTTTCACACGGCTGGTGACATGGCACTTTCACTTTGTATAAATAAGCTTAAATTTACAAAAAACTGAAATTAAAAAGGACGGAAGGCAGATAGAAATGCTGACAACTGAAAAAAAATTTTGCAAGCAACATGTTGAGAAAAACCAAAAAAAGCCAGATGTTGCTGGGAACATGTTGAGCAACGTGTTGGTGCTGTCAGCATACAAAGAAACTGTTTATCTGAATAACTACTATGTTCATCTTCCGATTTCACTCAAATTCTTAGAGCACGTCCGCACAAATGTATTTATATCATATCCATTTACTTTAAAACGAAGGCCACGAATATAGCTTACTTATTCATTTTTCATGGTTTTCGAAGGCGGTAGTGGGCGTGGTCTAATTCTGAAAAAAAAAAAACTTGATCTGCGTGTGGAATGTGTATAAGTGTATGTCACCAAATTTTGTAGCTGTAGCTCTTATGTCTCTGAGATCTGTGGTTTCACACGGACGGACAGACAGACATGACTAAATCGACTCTGCTGGTGACTCTGATTAAGAATACTCTATACTCATGAAAGGACCAAACCGCCTCATGGTTACAACAAATCACATTAAACATCCCGACATTCTCAACACTCTTTAACAACACTAATCTAAACAGAAAATGACAAATTTTCATTAATTGGCACACAATCACAATGCCAAAAACTTGTTTGCTAGCGACGAAATTTGCAACCTCTCGCACGCACAAAACTTAGGGCATACAAATTGTTAAAATGGATTGTGCTTGTATGTGTGACCCGCAAAACAAACAAGTGCGTACGTGTGCGTATTATAAGTAGTATAGCTCTATGAATATGTCCTACAAATTTCATTGAAAAGTTCCGAGTATTTTGGAATACAGGTTTTTCTATTGGGTGCTACATACGTTTTTCCATTTTAATTGAAACCGTGTTTTCAAGCCTTGTATATTTAATATATTAAGTGAATAGAATATTATGTCAATAAAATTCCATTTTTGATATTTGACATACGTATATATGAATAACTGATACCTTTTAATAAAATTTCACAAAGCTATTTTTTTTCGAAATGAATGCAAATTATTTTAATAAATCGTCTTGTATGAAATGTATGTATGTATATTCGCTTAATTAAATCGAATATACTAAATTAAAAGCTCTAGAGCACAATACCTAAGCACACAAGCAGGTATTCTATTAGAATTCAACATAAAAAGTTTATAATTCCAACGTGAGGATTTAGATAACCGCTATAAGGACCTTCACCCCCTCCACCGCCGTGCAAGCCTGTATGTTGTGCACATATCTGAAAGAACTTTGGAGCTAAGGATATCTGGCTTTAACCAGGTTTCTTTGAAAACAATCACCTGTAATGTAGAGGAAAGACTATCAAAATATATTTAAAGGAGCTTAATCCGGAATCCTCTTGCATTCTGAGGAAAGATGGAGGAAGTTAGTTAGTTTTTTGGATCGGACAAACTGGAAGACGTTAATAGCGTTATGTTCTGGCTTAGGCAGACTTATTCCTATAGCCCTTTTTTAATTTTTTTAGCTTCGTATATCTTAACGTCAACAAACTCTGGCCAGAAATTAGCAGAGCATAGTTAAAAGGTTTTTTTCGGGACACTTGTTTTTTTTCCTTGAATGTAGGCAACTACATCCTCATATGCGAGATCGGAGGCAGTGAGGGTTTTTGCAAATACGGTTTGAATATCTACATTACCAATTTCGGCCGACAGTACGCAAATAAATTTACCAGACCACTGTTAACGTTACCTAAGGAGAGAGAGAGAAAGAGTGGGGGAGTAAGGGAGTTATTATGTGCAGAAAAACAGAGCTCAATAGAGTTAGCGAGCGTAAAACAGCTTAGCTGCAGTCAAAAAGAAGAACACTTAAATATAGAAACAAGGAAAGCACAAGAAAAAATGCAAAGTTTTCAAGGACGAGCAACCACAGCTCAAAATAAACAAAAATATCAGCATTCACACGCGAAGTTAAACAAACCAAAGCAGTCGACTGAGCTATTTTAATATTATATAGATATATTATAAATAGATATATTATATAGATAAATAGCAAATGTAGAGACAAGTGTCGCGCCAAATCTTTTCATTCGTTTTAGACAATAAAGTTGTTACATTCTATTTGTCTTCCGATCGCACTCGTACTCAAAGGTTAGTCGAGCCGTGGCTTTGAACGTGGTGACAAAAAATGTTTTTATACCCTTACAGGGTTTTATAATTTAACTCAGAAGTTTGCAAGTTAGTAAAGGAGTCTCAATAAGCATAAACAGCCTATTCTATATAACCATGTCCTTATTTCCGTCTGTCTGAGATATTAGCATTTTTTATGATTTTAGAGATACGGTATTTTATTGAAATCGATCGAGTAACTATCGGAAAGTTATGGGGGAAATATTATAAAAAGAATAATGTAGGCTTTTTAACATATACGCATATTAGTCATAGTATTGGCTAGGTTTGCCGAAGTGAGCTTCTTGAATTGAACTTTTTACATTACTTTTAGAGACTTTAGTCAATTAAGTGGATTTAGGTTGTAGAGTTTATTAACGATGTGTCCTAATTGCAAGCTGGTGTGAGCGCGTTAGTGTAAAACGCATTTGTATTTTTAATTAATGTCAAAAGCTTTGGATACCGAGAATCCCACAGTCGCGCATACTCAATTGTAGCTTTCTTACTTGTTTTTTTTTTAAATAGCCATTTCTAAGGCTATAATATTTGATGCTAGGTTAGGTTAGGTTATAATGGATGTCAGGCTGAGGTTTGACACACAAAGATCTAAATTGGTCCGTTGTGATACTGTTGTGTTGTTCTCTTTTGTCCCTATACCCGGTAGTCTAACGAATTTATATGCCTTATTGAGTCTTATGTGCACCAGCTCAGTGAGTTTGGTTAGAGATGAACTGCTTAGATTTTAAATCTGTGTTTGAAGAGGGCTGCATAAAAGCAGAATAGGTGTTTCACCGTTTCTAACTACTCTACAACTAAAATCATTGTATAGAGCTAGGCATCATGTGTTTGAGATATATTTTGAAAATATATAGTATAACGATATATAACTTATCAGACATCTCTTTGAATTATAAATACATAGTATTAGTGGGCTAAAGATCGCCCGTATCATATTTTGAGAAAGGCATCTTACAAATAACATGGAATCATTAGCCATGAATCTGGTAAACTACCTTTAAAACGCATTTCAACAGAACATGCAGCTCGTTGTTAGATATCATTTTTATGAACATTAGATAAATTATAATAATAACACGAGATCCACCTAAGAAGATCAACAGGAAAACTTTTTAAGTTTTAGAGGGGAATTGCACAAGGCTTCGGCACAATACCTAAGCACACAGCCTGGTATTCCTTCGGGACCCAGCGTTAAAGATGCAAAATAAATGAGCTTTTGTTTAAACTAGGACTAAAGATTAGGTTCGATTTGGTCATGGTATATGAATAAGTCTGATTTGAATAGGATGACGAACAATAAATTAATTGAAAAAACTCAGCAAAAAGAACCGCGATGATCATTATTTTATGTCGAATTTTCAAATGAGAGAGAGGTTGGATGTATAATAGGCTTACATATAGTGTTGACAAAAAACAGAAATCAGTTCTGGGTCCTGCAAGAACTGAGCCCTGCAACGAGTGAAATAGTTTTAGTTAGCCACTAAATGCAAGAAAGAACAGCTCTTAGCTGAAAGTTTACCTTCAGAATAGCGGTTGGACTTTATATTTTTGAGGCGAGTCAACTCTTTACTAATTCATAATCCATAATGAAACTATGTATGTTTTTATACCCGGTACAAGGGTAGTATTACTTAGTGCCAACCGTAGTTATGTAACAGGCAGGAGGAGATATCTCCGACCCCATAAAGTATATTTGATTTAGTCATGTCCGTCTGTTTGTATGTTCGTCCAAGTCAAACAGCAAATCTCAGAGACTATAAGAGCTAGAGGTGCCAAATTTGGTGACAACATTCCTATCTCGCATTGGGTTAAAACTTGTGTTTCAATCTTGTATTTAAGTAAATTTGTCCTGTGTAACTGTTTATGGAACATGTCACGGATTGGTTATAATTTAGAGAGGTTGGTTTATTAGAGTTCTTTATCGCATATACGAATATTAAACTTATATGCTTGCTAGTAAATAACAAATGACCGTTTTTCACTATTAAAAAATAAGTCTCTTTTACGAACCGATGAACCATTGAACCGTTTATCAACGATCAACAGTTTTATTATAACTCTTTTTTTTCTTGTTATTCACCGAACGATTGGCCTAGAACGAACAAGAAAAAAATTAATATGTCAATTATATCATACATTATATAATTATATAAAAAAGTACTATTTATTAGTATATTATCAGTTAAACCTTAGATATAGTGCGCTAATCACACAGGATAAATTCACTTAGGCTCAATTTAGAAAATTAGTTGTTAGATATTGGTAATCTAATGGGTAATACCAGGATTAGTTTGCAGCGGTCTTTAAGAGAATTGAGGGCAGATTTGACTTCTAATAAAAATATTTATTATATTTCTAGTGCTGTTAGGGATGACTCATAGTTATTAGAGAGTGATTAAATAGGATATATTTTGCACTGAAAGAGGAGGAGAAGTCTTTTGGCAATATTGCGGGGTACATTTTACAAAGGCTTTAAATGTTTGCCCACATTTCATCATGGGCCGGAATTATGCTAGATTTCGGAGTTAAAGTTTTGAATGGGAGCCCTTTTAGTTTCCCTGAATGTTCATAAGCATATTTAAAAATACAGCAATTATTTTGATTGTTAAATGCGATTATTGCGATTATGTCGTTCCCTAAATGTAGTATTTCCGGAATACCATGAATATACCGATCGATTGTTTTCAGTTGTAAGCTGTGTTACTAGTTTCCCGTAAGAAATGTTTTTTTAAGGCTGTTAGAATATAATTATCAGATAGGTAAGTAGGTTGCAGTGGTAAGGTTATGCCTAGAACTTCCAATTACAGCACAAAATTTGTTATACTTATAGGAAGGTTCTTAGACCATTTCCCAATAACGGTTATTTAATATTTAGGCGAATTTAATCTAACAAAAAATTCTAACAAGAAACCCCAAGATTTTAAAATGCGCTCCAAAATGATCGTCTACAGTGGAGTAACGCACCCCTTATGCGTATTTTTCATTTCAGGCTTACTCGAGTTGGCTCATAGAGAGTACCAAGCAGTGGACTACGAAAGTGCAGAAAAACATTGTATGCAATTATGGCGACAGGACAGTACAAACACGGGTGTTTTATTACTGTTGTCATCTATTCATTTTCAATGCAGAAGACTTGATAAGTCTGCGCAGTTTTCTACCTTGGCAATAAAACAAAACCCTGTGCTGGCGGAAGCATATAGGTAAGTTTTAAAAACAAATTTTATTGCCGAATCTCATTCAACCGAATTGCATCCAAAAAACAAATCCCGCTGTCACAGAAATTAATTTTGGTTGGTTTCTTCTCCGCCTCACTTGAAATATGGTTTGGTAAAATAAACAAATATAGAATTAGTAAATATAGTAACAATAAAACTTTATTTAAAACAACACTAACGATATTAGTTATTATCTGCGTACTAGATTTTACTATATTATCATCAGGGGTTCCAGTTTTCACTTTGTTTTTGCGTTTTGACCATAGAATTGCGGTTCCGATTTTGTGTGTTCTGGAATTCTTACTGCTCAAGCAACTGACTTGGTGGTTATCAAAAGTAAACATAATGTTTAACAGTCTTTTATTTTATGAATTGTTTTATTTAAAGCTCAATAATTGCAGAAATTGTATATTTATCGGTTCAAAAGGGCTGCCACTCTTCCAGTGGTATCAAAGACTTTTATACCTTTTTATAATGATAATAATAATGATAATAATGATAATAACCATTAAAACAATGAAATTTAACAGGTTTATTTCTTAAAATCTTATTTTACGCTCCCTCTATAATATTAATATCCACCATTTTATTTAATTAGTATTTTAACCAGGTTGTTTCGTTCCTTCAAAGGTATTTCAAGCCTAGCAACTAAATCGCAATATTTTACTTCAAGAATTCCAGATGGTGTCAAAAAATGTTTTTTTTTTATAATGAATGCGTACTAAATAGATCTACTGATGATGTGAAATAATCGTCTATATCAATCAACTATTTTTTTCATTGCAAATAAGATTTACTTTTCAATTCGGAAAGAAAAACGTGCCCGTTTTTTAATTCGCAAGAAGTTTCGGTTTTGCGGGAACCGGAGCACCGATTTCCGTTTTTGAAAAGTAAATCGCAAGAAATTTACGAAAGTGAAAACCGGAGTCAGCACTTCTGTATATATTAAATTACCTTTGGTTCAAATGATTAGATGCATTTTACAAATTTTTTTGGTCACATATTTGTGCTACTTTGTACCCTTACAATTTACAAAATCTGGTGAACAACCAATAATTTATTTATTTTGACATTTTGCAATTAAATATACAACGGGAATTAAATTTGCTGAACATTTTCGGAGCCATTTGTACATCTGTCCGTCCGTGTGAAACAACAGAATTTTTTAGAATTAGACCACGTGCACTTCCGCCTTGGAAAACCGTGAAAAATGAATAAATAAGCTATATTCGTAGTTTTCGTTTTAAAGTAAATGGATATGTAATAAATACATTTATTTTTTTTAATTTACGCTTCGGCTACTGGATATTTCACAGTCGGGTCGCTCGTCTGTAGCTTTTTTACTTACCTAAACTGATCGAACATTTTTGGAGCAATCTGGGATCATTTCATAGCCATAACACTTGTTGATTTGCGTTTTTATTAATTTTAGTTTCGTGTAACGTTCTTACCATTTCCTAGAATATTTTATTGAGTCTTGTTGTTGGCGTTCCATATTTGTCAATTTATTTTTCTCTGCATATCAATTTATAATTTATAATTTGACACAAATTGTCATAGCACTAATTAGGTTCGATGGTCACATCACTAGTGACCTTTGTGTTTTTTAGATTTATAAATAAATTTTTATATTATGTTTTTAATTAATTTTTCTTTTTTAAATTATATATTTATTTTCCATATTGTTAGGGTTAAATAGACATGATAGGTGGAAATATAGGTATAAGAATGCAGGGAGTCTATGCTACATCTTATAGATTACTAGCGTGCTGCTCAAATGCTTGCTTTTTAGCAAGTCTGCTAACAGTCTGCGCTGTATATTAATAATTGCGCTGTGTTTGTCAAATCAACAACTACGGTATATCGAGAAACTTAAGCCAACAACTACAAAGCATACTTTTTGAAGGGCTCCAACCAATGAGTTTATTATCGTTACTGTCAAAATTGCTTTAAACATGTATTCTAACGCGCATAATGATATATTTGGGATCACAGAATTTTATCCCGGCACATCAATTTGGCCTCCATGAAATCCATGGAACTATCGAGCAAATTAAAAGAGGCATCAAAAATACTGCAGCGCAATATTCCTCGATGTATCTGAAGCTTTCGATCGAGTCTGGCTTAATGCTCTGATGCATAAAATCAAAACTTACACTCATGAGCTACTTGGATCGTATGTCTACATCAAAGTTTTCGTCTACATTATCGAAGCTCTATTTGTCCTGTATACAGTGGATATTCATACAAACTAGCGGCTAACAACATCCACGTTCGCCGCGTCTTTGCGATATTAAGTCGCTCGAGATGCCCAATTCGAACAAGAACCCAATTAGGTATTCACCTCTAGGTAGCTAAAAGGTAGTAAACGACCAAAAGTGTAATCTTGGAATAAATATATAATTCTGTTCCAGTCAACATGACCGCTAAATAAGTTTTTATTATACGGTTTTATACACTTAATGTTAGTTTCGTAAATATGAAGCTTTGCGAGAAAGAACCATTGTGGGAACATCAACATCAACATATGCCACTACCTTGCATTCTTCATCTTCTATATCACATAGCAGTGCATTGATAGCTATATTCCAGAGAAGGGGAGGGAGGTCACCTCCTTGCTGAGTGACTCTGTTTACGTGCTTGGTAAGAATAGAGATTCTCAGTGTGAATATCACCATTCTCCTCGTAAGCAGGAACTGATTCACGATCAGATTTTCGATTCCCCCAGGTCATTAAGGGATTCGGTATTGGGACTACATTGGTGACTGCAGCTTCTATGTCCAGGAATTTTACTAGCATGTAGAGCTCGTAGTATTTTTTCAGCAGGTAATATCTGATTTGTTTCTAGTGATTTAATTAATTTTATTAATTTAAATTATTTAAAGCTGTCTGAGCAATCTCCTGCTGGTGTCTTCTGCAATACTTCTTAGAAAGTTGGTGTCTAATCTAGCAGGCTCAAGGACTATACACTGAAGTCTGTCCATTTGTCTATTTTGTCTTGAAGGCAACCCATTGAAGGGGTTTGTTTTAGAAAGTATTATTCAGAGTCTCTCAGCCTCTGAGATTTTTTTTTTAATATTTTCCATATTTTCTCCACCTTTAATAACAGACCTCAATATCTTTTTGGTGGGGGGTCTAACAGGGGTAGTTGCAGAGAAATAAGTTCGACTTGAGGATAATAATGTCTGACTTCAAAATTCAGGTTCATCCGAGCATATATTTGCCATACCCGGATAAGGCGAAATTAGAACTGGTGTTCTTCATTTCTGTGAGCCCACCTTTAAAGACTGAGATGGTCTAATTACACCTTAGTTCGGCCCGGGGTCAGAAATTTATTGGGATTGTGTGTGGGGGAAATGTGAGGACGAATGATAAGCGAATATTTACGCGACTAGCGCATTAATGTATAAGTTTCAAACTAAGAATGTCAGGATAGGATAGGACATAATCATTTGAGATGAATGCATTCCTTGCAGGCAGTAGATCGAACTATGAAGGACTTTCAAGGTGATTCGAAATGACTTTCTGTGCCTTTGATTGCTCTCGTCAGACATTTAACTGGATTGATATCGTTATAAGCAAAGTGTTCCCCGGAATTGCAAAAAAAATTACAAATCTACAATAATTTAGAGCAAGGCCAATCTCAGTAAGGCAATGCTGGATAACTGCATATGTACAAGTCCGCATAATATACATTATGTCCGCCAGGTTTGATAGTTCTTCGAATACTAATGCTCCAAAATCCTAAGTTTGCGCTGGTTTAGTACAGAACTATGCTGAGTATCTGATTTGAGCATTCTTCCTCCTCGTTGTTCTGCAGAAGTCATTGTGCGTTACTGACAGTCTTCCAACTGACCTGTGTTTGCTTTCAATAAAAGTAGTTTAGGTTAAACCGAAGAAATAGCAAATAACCAAATGCATGCACGTCCGTCTAGTTTAGACCCGTTAGTGTACACGTGGTATGCACCTTGAGGGTCTGGATCTCGACTAGGCCTCCCTCGAGGGAAAGATTACCTCAAAGGGCGTCGAAGATGTTTTACCGGGAAATAGTAATCTGTTCTTAAAACGTCAAGGGCCGTTTCTGTAGATCTGCCTTTCGTCTAAGCGTGTTGAACATTACAAAGCAAAGATGGTGAAATTTTTGCCCTAAAGTTTTAAAGTTTAAATTCGAAAATATGCTTTACGTTTTCAGAAGTAAGGATGAATCAAATCTGGTGTCCTCTTGTGCAAACGAACGTACAGCAGACATAGGAAGCCTAATTTAAACTGATAGTAGATATTCAGAGATGAATATTTGCGACCTCGGCCATGCATCCATCCGCATATTTAGTTCCAGCTTGGATTGAGGGTCTTTAATGAGAAGTGTCCGAATTGTTATCAGCCGCCCTCACGTAAAGAGTGTAGTCGTACTGCCAGGACGTACATAATTTTTTTTTATACCTTTATTTTAATTGACAAATTAAAAAACGTAATCGAAAAAGCTTCAATTTGGTAAAAATGTTAAATATAGTGCTATTATTAAAAATGTACATATCCTTCCAATTTAAAATAATATTTATTTGTTTCTAGCAATTTAGGAAACGTTTTCAAAGAAAGAGGGCAATTGCAGGAAGCTTTAGATAACTATCGAAGAGCTGTTCGCCTTAAGCCGGACTTTATCGATGGATATATAAATTTAGCGGCTGCATTGGTGGCTGCGCGTGATATGGAGTCTGCAGTTCAAGCTTACATTACAGCACTACAATATAACCCCGTAAGTATTTTTATTATAGGTAAATGATACCCAAATATATTTAACAGTAGATCATGTTTTTCTACTTATTTATTGATTAATAAGCTTAACAAAGATCTGTTAGCGAAGATCTTAGATTTTAACAATATTATTATCATACAGAGAAAGAAAGTAGATATAAGCAAGGACGGAAAGATCGAAAGTAAAGTATTTGGAAGTCAATAACACCTAGAAGAAGGTTGTGGACGAAAATCACACCATTACAAACTCGGCGATGATAAACAGACGTTAGGATAAGTAATTTAAGCAAATATCGGTGTCGCGACCAAAATTAGAAAAGATAAGTACAGTGTGACCGACTGTGAGATACCCGGCACCCAAAGCATTGTGAGTGAAATTTAAATACACATTAAAAAATAAAGAAAATTCTTGGTAGGAACATGTTAAGCAAACCCAAAAAAGACATTATGCTGGGAACATGTTAAGCAATATTTCTGTGCTGCTAACTCAAATATAGCTGTTGCAGAAGCTCAGCATTTAAAAAGTGTTTTTTTTTTTAATAACTGCTATGTTTAACATCCGATTTCACTTAATTTTGTAGAGCACATCCGCATATATGTATTTATTTTATATCCGTTTACTTTAAACCGAAGAATACGACTATAATTAGTTATTAAAGCAAGCTTTAGCCCGTATAGTGCCTGAGATCTGTTATTTCACACGGACTTACAGACGGACAGACCGACATGGCTAAATCGACCGGCTGGTGACGCTGATCAAAAATATATGTATTATATGGGGTCGGAGATGTCTCCTTCTACCTGTTACATACATTCTCGGTTGGTACTAAGTTATAATACCCTTGTCAAAATTCTTCTTGAACATATTCAATTAATTCCTGTAGTTCTTTGTAGTGCGGGCCCCACATACAGGAACAACACTCCCATCCCTTCGTACTATGGATCTGTACACAGTTATTGTAGTATACGGGTAATTAACTTCTTTGGATCTAAATATATGCTTTGCGGAGTCTGAACTATTAAAGCTAAAGCGTCACAAGGTCCACATTATCCTACTTTCGACTATCTATTCCTTATTATTGTACTATTTAAAAAAATAAGTAATCTGATAAAATATTTTATTTTATTTCGTGAATTTTTACATGTGAATAATATTACAACAAATTAATTTAAGATATCGCTGACTTAATTCCTTGGTGCTAGAATTGCTCGAAGATTTGCATTATTATTTGACATGCCAGGAAACGAGAAAGTAGCTGACTCTGTCTCAAATGGCCTCGGCAGGATACAATAACAGGATTAATTAGTATACCAATCTCCCTCGACTCAGTCCAAACAAGGATTCCTAACCATTTTAAGACGATAGCCAACAAGGTATTGTCAGAAGATTAAAGCTATGTCGGCATAACTTGCACAGGAAATAACATAGCTTCGAATTGAGATTTTGATCATATTCTTGCTATAGGGGCCTAATATATAATAAAAAATGTACGTAACATAAAAATATAGCAAAACAAGTAAGAAAACTACAGTCGAGTAAGCGCGACTGTGAGATACCCGGTACCAAAAGCTTTGTGCATTAAATAAAAGAAGAATTCAATGCCATTATCCTGTCCCCTTCTCTCACAATTGTAGCAAATTTGGTGATAATTCATATCTGTTTTACGCAGATCAAGCTTGTTTCAACATCTGGCCATTCCGAATTCATAAAAATCGCTAACTAAGCTTTAGTTGTGATTTTCAGTTTAAAGTAAATAGATTAAACAAATAAATAGACCTGAGTGGACGTTTTCTTTAAATTCGAGTATAATCTGATAATAAACATGAGAGTTATAAAGCAGGAAGGGTGAAATTTTATGATAGGGATAAACTTTATAAGTAAGTTTAAATAATGTAATGACAATTTTTTGGACTTCGTCGGGATTGGTTACTGATCTATCACTTAAATCCCTGGACCACTGCCAACTGTAAATAAGTAGCGGCGACTGTCAAGACTGTAGAATAGAAAGAGAGTGCGTAAGAATTTCAAAAAATATCAAAATTCCCTTGTTAAATTTTTTTGCATTCCGCAACTTTTTAAAATTTAAATGAAATGAAAAACTAAAATAGAAAAAAAAGATACAATTTTTAAAAATTAGTGAATTTGCCATGTCAAGGTACCAGGTATCTCACAGTCGATGTCGCTCGACTGTAGCTTTCGTACTTGTTTTTTTTTTTTATATTCTTTCTTTCTGCCTTAGCTTCCCATTGGTAATATTCTCTCCTCGTTGTACAGAAAATTAAGATAACGATTGCCATTGATGGTATTTTTCGCAATTTAATTTTTTCTTCCATCTATCTATAATTATATATGGTTTATATAATATAAATACATTGAGAAGCTTCGACTTTTTACTTAGTGTAAACTAACGCTGCCGACCAGAGCCCCTAATAAACCGGAATCTGCCTGATTAAATTAATAAACATTAAATAACTCTGTCATGTGTGCCTACAAAATAATTGCTTTATTATCTTATCGTTCATGCAAGAGGAGCAAGGCAAGTCAAAAATTTGTTTCTATATTTTTTGAAGTTTCGAGGGGCGAGTCGTAAAAGTGCTGTTTAAGGCATCACCAGTTGACTACTTGTAACCTCTATTTCCTACAAAGCTTAAAATTTTGATTCATTTTTACAGTATCATTTTCGTGTGAATTTCACAAAATTGGGTAAAATTAGAGTCGGGCTTCAACCTCGGCTATTTTTTTTAGTTATGTTTTAATTATGTTAAATGAGTTTATTAATGCAGATCTAGCTGTGATTTATATTTTTGTTATTTTTGCCTTTTCGGTGCCACTTAGCAATTAACTCTCCGAGAACTGGACCAATGCTTGAGAGAATAATGTAATGACGAATTTATGGATAGGTATGCGCGGCTACTCGTTGAACCCACTTTTTTGATGATTTTCATGCAATTAATTTTATAAAATTTGAAAAATTATAATAATTTAATGCAATTACCATCACGGTGGGGGCTTCTACAGAAATTCTTGCATAAATGGCTCACATGATGTAAGCATTCCGGTGAAGGAACTTCAGGAAGGACTCCGGATGGCAGGTGTCACCGCTTTCCGATGGATCAAATCCATGGTCATCATCAGCTTGTTGAAATCGCCATGCGTATTGCGCAGTGAAGCCCCATCCAGTGAGGAAGAGGGCAAAGAGCAGCAGACAGGGCATATTCGTGCAGCTACGATCCCGGTGTCGAGGTGCCGTAAAGTTGCGGTCGTGGCGCAATGGCTCTTTATACTTGTTCATCAGCTCTCCGTCATCGCATTTTTACGATGATTTTGCGACAAATGATTCTTCCAGAGATGCGACAAAGTATGTCTATACTTTCAGCAAAGACATTAGAAACATGGAGATGAGTAACGTCATACGATTTTTTTGCACACAATTTGTGCTGACTCTAGAGATGAAATATTATTAAAAATCTAGAGCAAGCCGCTCTCTTTTAAGCATACAGGGGCAACCGACGATTGTATGTATGCACATGTATTCTCAAGCATCTGCTGCATGTATTCGTTTACTACAGCGCGCTGTCGAAATATGCGAAGACAACAAATCTTAGGTGTTTATACATGCATTCCGTGCCTCAAGAAGGTCAAGTTTGCGATTGAACAGGTTGCTTATCTTTATAATTATTTATATATATTACTTATTTATTATTTATATATATTGATTTTATTATACATGTATATTTTTTATATTGTAAGTATTATACAAATATTACAATTCTTATCAACCTTTTTGATCCGCTGCAGCAGTAACATATTAAGCAATGAGTGTATAATATATTATATATATATAATATAATATAATATATTATAACTTTTTGTGTATTCCGAGATTTTAACTAACATGTATTAGGAAAACTGTTTTAAACCGACCACCGATAACCGACAACAATTAATAAAGAATATTTTATATTTTATATAAATATTTATATAAATAATATCATATTAATTCATAAAATATTTAATATATATGTACGTAAATCAATAAAGATGTTTATGTATGCAATTTAGTTAAACATCCTGTTCAATCATATCCTTTGATATCAATTGGCCCACCCTTTTTATACGGCTGTAACCGAATTTTCGAAAATCGAAACGCACACGTACGCATTCGCTTATTCTGTGTGTACTCACACAAGCCAGCATGTTCTATTTTTAGATTTTTATGCTCTCAACTTTGAGCGATCGGAGAGAGCGCGATTTTTGTAGCCAGCGAATGGGGTCTGCATGCATAAAAGCAGCATGAATATTGCGAGTGTGTATCTGCGAATGTGTATCTGTGTTAGCAACTTGGGGATTATGAAAAGAGCATAAGGACAAACGTTTGCTAGTTG
The DNA here is from genome assembly GCA_008042775.1 of Drosophila pectinifera. NCBI lineage: Eukaryota > Metazoa > Arthropoda > Insecta > Diptera > Drosophilidae > Drosophila > Drosophila pectinifera. The sequence goes on from VNKC01003020.1 coordinate 22,664, forward strand.
CACAATCCAAATCGCTCTCGGCCGATAACGAGCAGTGGCAGCAGTCCCGTTATAATGACTTCTTATTTCCAGTTGCACTTAATACTTATTGCATATCGATGAGTCTTAGAAAAATTACCCTGATAGATCGATTACTTCATTATTCAATTTATTTTGATTTATATTGATTTTATGGCTTTCTTGGGCATTGAGCTGTGCATAATGTCAAATGTATGTATGTTTTTCTAAGAGCCCAAGTTCTGAAAGCAAATGAGTAAAAGCACGGCAACAGCAAGATAAACGTCGTCAGATAGAAACAAGCTTAATTCTCTATAAGAGCGGAAGAGATAACAATACCAACAACAACTGAAAACACAACAAGCACTATCGTCCTCTCCCGCATTATTATGTCCAAGCAGCACAGTACAAAATGAACCGTGGAGTGTCCAAATTCCGTCCCCTCACCTTTACAACCTTACCAACGATCAGCTTATAAAAAAGTCCAGAACGATGCCCTCTTTTAAAACTCTGACTTCGACCTTAACAACGATAACAAAAATATTGGTACCGGTACCGGAATCGCCAGATCTTTCCGACAGCTCTCCCTCTTCCAAACAAAAATTGTTTCAATCATTCGAAATAGGCTAATAAACCTTTAAGTAGGGATTTAACAAACTGGAATCGATCGCTATGTGCAAAAAAAGAAAATTAATCCCACAATCGATTCATAGTAACCCAAATGAAGATGGTGTGACCTCTTAAACACTTAAATCCAAGCAACTAATGCTGAGTTGAGCAGTTAATATTAATAAACTGGAAGATCGCGCTGTAATTGGAGGGCTTAACTACAGGAGTGGAATTACTGCTTCGGATTAATTGCGCCACAATTGGAGCACGATACAATGTTATGAAAATTTTATAAAATAATATGCGATATATATTTAGACGTTTTAAATACTGAATTAACTGAACCGGTTTGCAAAATTAGTATAACATTGATAAATAATATTCTTTTTCATTTTAAGCCTAAACTATTATATTTCGAATGAGAAAAGCCCGCGTAATTTGAGGCAATTTAAGTATCTGCGAATGCCATTTGGGTTGATGAATGCGCCGTCAATGTTTAAACGATTTATATTTAACAGTTTGATTGATTTAGTTAGAGATCGCAAAATAGTTGTTTATGTGGATGACATTAATATAGCGACAAATGCATATATTAGAGGAGCATTTGGAAATTTCGAGACATCTTTTGGAACGTTTGGCTAAATTTAATTTGGAAATAAAATTAATAAAAAGAAAAGAATTTTTGAATAAGGTGATTGATTATGTAGGTTTCAGTGTTAGCAATGAAGGCATTTTACCTTATGATTCATATATAGAAGTTATACAAAATTATCCTGTTCCAAATAATATAAAACAGCTTTAGTCTTGTTTAGGTATGTTTTTATATTTTCTTAGAATTGTTCAGTATTGTGCAAGTATAGCTAGACCATTAGTTGAATTATTAAAGAAAGGAGGACCATTACCAATGAATGGAAGTTTTTGAGAATTTAAGAAATCGTTTATCCACTCCCCCGGTACTTTCAATATTACATCCAAATCGGGAAACAGAATTACATATTGATGTGGGATCTGGAAGTGGTAGTGGAGTGACCAGATTCACCAGAAGTGGTCTCAATTACTAGTCTCTGTCTTTCCTCTTAAAATATACTGAACGGGGTATTCCATTGCAGCGTGAGAACAACAAGCCGGTCACTCTCTCTGACTAACTCTCTCGCTAGAAGTCGCTGCCGGAATCTCGTGGATCGCACAACACATTAACTTAGCCTTTGTTAATTTTAAGTAACTACAACGTCGAATGTGAATAAACAATATCAAAATATAAATCAAGCCGGTGTTACAACTTTCAATGAAAGGAGGACACTGCATTTTTGGGGGCTCAACCGGGGATATTGCCCACCTTTCGACAATGTTGAACTTAAAACGCATATTTCACACAAGAGAAATATGATTATCTAAGACAGTGCAGTGGAGGTAGAGTCCAGGTGAAATGAGAAAATTCGCAAATTAAAGGCTGGTGAAGAGTTTTTAAGAAGAAAAAGGCGAATCGAACGGAGGAGTGAAAGAGATAGCAGTACAGCGACGCTTCGTGATGGCGGCAAGAATTTCATCAGAAGCGTGGAGTTCCAAGTAACGGAAGAGTCACCGATACAGACACATGCATAGAACGAGAGAGGCATACAGAAACAGCGAGTGGCGACGCGGAATGGAAAACGTGCATTATTGGTGACCAAGAAGTCGAAGAAGCAGCGGTTAAGGCTGGAGATAGAAGCAGCGGTTAAGGCTGGAGAAAGAAGCAGCGGTTAAGGCTGGAGAAAGAAGCAGAAGTTAAAGAAGCAGCGGAACGGGCTGGAGAAAAGAAAAGTGAAGAAGCAGCGGATCGGGCTGGAAAAAGCAGCGGATAAGGCTGGAGAAAGAAGCAGAAGAGAAGAAGCAGCGGATAAGACAAGAGAAAGAAGCAGCGGATCGGGCTGGAGAAAAGCAAAAGTCAAAGAAGCAACGGAGCAAGCTACAGCAGACGGACAAGCACAATCAAGATATTGGATACTGGTGGCGTTATCGGTGCGTGCGGGCAAAATCGTGTTGGCCAGGACTGGAACACGAGGTTTGGGAAGCAGACGAAGACGACCAAGTTATTCCAATTGGAGGCGTAGTTGTGAGCAGACTGTGCAGTTGCTGGAAGGAGATATCGTGCAAGAAAAATCTTGATGACTGGAGGTGGCACGAGGTTTTGGAAGCAGAGGATTGAGTTTTGAAACACGCCAAGGATCGAGAGAGAGAGAGCAGTCGAGACGAGAAGACACGGTCGACACGAGAAGAAGCGAGACAGAGAGAGACGCAACCCGAGGAAGCGTGGCCACAGGTTTTGGATATAACAGTTTGTATGGATTTCAAGAGTAGGGCTGTTATTGTATTTGCATTTTGATCAAAGTTATAAGAGTTAAGAAAATTACTGATATTGTATTAACTATTATTTATAACAGGTTACATTTGTAAAATGGA
>VNKC01003023.1:0-31558 GCA_008042775.1 Drosophila pectinifera
TCACGAGGAATCATTCGGAACATGTACATTACTTAATATTAAGAAAAATTACAATTCTAAAGCTTTAATACATATTAATTAATCTATGGTGGCTCAAGCCAATTATTCATTCAATTATTCATTCTTTCTCTTAATGCATATTTATATTTGAATTTTTTTTTAATATATTAATTAGGCAAATACCAATTACAAAAATTAAGATACTTCATCTCTCTTGGGGAACAAATACTATAAAAGAGAGTAAAAGTTTGCTGAAGTTACTCTTATAAATTTTATATGGCCGAAATACACTTTTATGTAAAAATCAAATTCATATCAAATCAAATAAGCAAATCAATTGTACGTTAATAATTTAACGCTTAAAGGCACGTCCAACAGATTTCATCCCCATCGGATTATATTGAGCCGGAGCGCTGCACCGCCGATCTTCCGATGTGGAGGAGATAAATTTAAATACGCCGTCTCGTCCTAAGACATTCGCTCCTATGTTCCACAGTTTACATCCTTGCACGCATTTTAGGCTGGATGTGGGTTTCTTGACTGGGTATCAACGATCCGTTGATGACCCAGCCTCGATGGTCCCGTGGTCTTAGTAGGGATGCTGCACGAAAAATCCCACTATTAGACCACTGTGATCATTGGCCTGAGTACTAAAAATATTCACCTGTTTCCAGTGTATTCGCTAGCACTAATAATTTCACAAAATAACACCGATTCCCCGTTTAAGTAAAATAGCGACACTTTTATCTATGTATATATATATAACCGGGGTTGTTCTTTTGGCCGCTTTCACTTTAAATTATTAGTCTGGCGCGCGCAAGAAACTTTTTGCTAATGATAGCTTTGGACGAATTGTAGGGCCCACATACCGAGCGTTAGACGAAAGCTTTGAGATTACTCCATATATTCGTCTCCTTCTTACATGGCTTAAGACATGGATTAATGCAATTATAACTGCATAATCGTATGATTTTCTTCCAATTACACTCAAAATCGCGTGATGTTTTGATCAAGCTTTTGAGCCTACGCTACGGATAATCTGCGATAAGCCCTCGGATTATCGAAAGCTTGCATTCTAGCTTACAAAGCTTGGCTTATCACACAATTTATATTTATACAATCAATATTTATTTTTTTTCTCATTCTCTTATACATTGGTGCTTTATCCAAATTTGGCCGCTACAACAGTCCGGTTCTAGCTTTCTCTTGGAAGTGAATTTGTTATAATTTTTGGGTTTCCCTATAATATACTCGAATTCCCCGAGTTAATCTGAGAATTTCCCTATGGTGTCTCTTAAAAAATGGGAATGCTTTGTCTGAATTTTGCAGCATAAGAGCTGATCGAATTTTCACGTGCTGCAGTCTCCCACCTATGGGCTATAATGAAGTTTTAATTTAATGCATTAAATCGAAGGTACAAACATTCTAAGCAACAAATACATCATTTTAAAATTGTTAAATTTCAATTACAGTCATCTGTTGTGGTGGAAGTGTGTAACATAGTGGTCAGTTCAGATATAATTTATACAAACGCTTTTAATGTAATCTGATTTCTTGGCCTAGAGGGAAACTTTTTTCGTTAAAGACATTTTATAGGAAGTTGTTATACAGATCGTAAAAGTGTATTTGTTAAAACGCTAATTTGGATAAGCAAGGTATCATGCTAGGAGAAAATCGTATGATTCTTCAGTTATTTCCCTGGCTTGAGTAGTTAAGTAGCGCCAGCTCCTGCGCAAACAACTTAAAAGCTCTATTGCAAGTCAAAACATATTAGACGAAAGACAATTTCATTGTCGTCGATCAAGTCAATGTAAAAACAAGTGCATGCTAGGAAAGATATGTCGTCATCAATTAATCCGAATCACTATCGAACGAATCATCTTACCGAGTCTAAAGGTTTAGAAACCTAGAGTCCTTTTCACTGGTAGGTAGGTAACCTTTCGACGAAGGTTCCTTTAACACGGAAAGCAAAGCAGGTTTTAAGTGGCCAGGTGGCCAGTGAGAAACCCAGCCCATCAGAGAGGCTGATACTCAACGGCCGATCAAAGTCCGATCATATAATAATATAAACTTTTTTCCAAATCAGTCATACGAAGCAAGCACCGTCTTCCTTGAGCTAAACGATAACGCTTGGGAATAATTTAAAAAATTAACCTATACATATGACTTATACCTAACAAAGTATTTAAGGAATAAAACCCTATCCTAAAGCCCGATTTTTTAGCTCTTAATAAATAATATTTTAATTCGTTTTTTTATATGGTTGAAAATGGAAATAGAAAATGATCGCTTAATTACGTTTTTACTAGTCCCGTGTAGAGCATGTCAGCGTTAATTTAAGCAAAATACTAGGAATTTATAAAAGAGTCATATTTCATTAATATATTACTTTCATATATATTAATAAAAGTAGGGAGTTTATAGAAAATAAATAACTAACATTAAATGAAGGATGGAACACAACCAGGCTAAAGGTCGGTAGTCTATTACAGATCTCTTTTGTTAATAATTCTACTTTTAAGAGTATTAAATGTCATTCAAATGTGTACTTTAAATATTATGCTAATAGGATTGGGATGGATTGATGAGATTGTAAAGTAGAAAGACTCTACGACGATCCGTAAGTCTAGTTTGAGCAAATCAAGAAAAACACCGCTTGAAATACTGTCATATCGTCCGTATCATCCAAAATCAATAGATTTTAGCTGAGGTGCAACCTACAAATAAATTGTAATAAATCATGTTATGTTATCATTAAATAAATCAACTGTGCAATAATGTTCCTAAAACAAAAAAGAATAAAATAAATTTATTATTTTCATTTTACAAAAATTAAAATAATTTATTTCTTTTTTTGTGGATCTGAAAGAGAGCTAGCAGAGGAAGATTAAGTCCGTGAGGATTTTTCGAACAGGTCATTTTTTGATATGAAAAATATGATCAGCTTAATAAATGTTTATTCACCTCCAGTAAATATTTTACCTTTCGGAAGGTTGGGTCAAATTGCAAACTGCAAGGGTATTCAATCTTTGGCTTCCCGAATTTAGTTTCCATGCTTATTATTTAAGGATTATGGAAAAAGTTATGACGCCATACGCAGCCGCTGTAACTAAGACATAACGCCTCACAAATAATAACAAAACGCAGCAGCAGCTGAGGGAGGCCCGGCAGCGGCGATGGAGGGGCGAGGCAAGGTGCGGAGGAAGTACCGTTTAAGACAGCCAAGGGGTTGCGATGCAGATGGTTAGCCAAGAACAGCAAAGTCGAACGGTAATTGGCGGACTTTGGTCACCAAAGAGGAGACTTCGCGAACCTAACGGAACCTCGATGGACCTTGGACCTGAGCGTGAGCAGAGTCGGTGTACTTTGGCCGGCAAAGGAGAGGTGCCGTAAATGCAATGCGACTTTGATGGACCTTGGACCCGGTGGCGTGATCGCAGGCGACAGGGATAACGGGACATGGACTGCCTAAAAATTAATGAGCAACGAGAGAAACAGGATAGTACGTGTGCAAAAGTCAAAGTGAGTACCTTCCTCCGCGAAATCGTTAAGTGAAGCGTCAAGAGTCAAGTAGCAAGGACATAAGGCTCAAGCATAAGTAATCGAGGATCATGGATATAGGAGGTCAAGGATTAAAGATCAAGGCACAAGGATCAAAGATCAGAGAATGGCTAGGTCCTGCAGCCAGGATCACACGAGGGAAACAGCAAGTCGAGCTTCAGGAGTTGTGCGGGTGGCTACGCGGTGACCAGGCGATACACCGGGCCGAAGATATCCTGACCAAGAAGCAGAGCGGGCGCAAGATGTGGCATGGACCAATAGGGAGAACATCAAGTTCGGCCTGCCGAGCGGTTCACCTGGCTAACTCGGGCAGCTTGGCCACAACAAAAGACATACTTCTAAATCACAAAGGCATAATAAAAAGAAGTAACATTAAAATTCATAGCGGATCATTGGTCATAGTAGTAGTGTCTCTCCAATTGTGCTTCCTACGCCGGATGTCCGAGAGTAAAATTCTTCAATATATTCATAATAACAAATCAATATATATAAAATATATATCTTTGTGATATGATTTATTTAACAAATTAAATAAATGTTCTTATTTTTAGGGTGGCTTGCCTTTACTGTGTTAATAACTTTCTAAAATCAAAGATAATTTTTTCTAAGATTTACAGGCGAGTTTCGGTTTTCACTTTCGCAAATTTCTTGCAATATACTTTTTAAAAACGGAAGAAAAAAGGCAAAAAGCTAATTTCTTACAAATGAAGGAAACTAAACAATCTGGTCGAAATACATAAAAATGAAATTTTGAACATTAAGGAGGCATAATATATGGTTTTAATAAATAACCATTTTTTAATTCAAATTATAAAGATATAAAAAAGGTATACAAGTCATTGAGACCACTGGAATTGAAACTGTTTAAAGATTGGCAGCCTTTTTGGACCGATACATAAACTATCAGGGGGCTCAGGTTTTCACTTTGTTTACACGATTTGCGTTTTGACCAAAAACTTTCGGTTCCGTTTTAGCGTTTTGTCATCATTTTGTTATCGGAATATTTAATAGTTCTTACTGCTAAAACAACTGATTTGGTTGTTTTCAGAAGTAAACAGAATATTTAACAGTCTTTTATTTTCAGGCGGGCTCCAGTTTTAAAGCCAAATAAAGGGTAAAACTGTTTATCGGTCCAAAAGGGCTGCCACTCTTTAAACAGTTTTAGTTTATGATGACTTGATGACAATGACTTGTATAAGTTATTTAAAAGGTAAAATTACAATTTAAACAATGAAATTAATCTAATTTTTTTCAAAATAAATACTTGCTAAACGTCAAAAGACCAATGGGGCAAATATTTTTTTCATTTGCAAATAAAATTCAATTTGATGTTTAAAAAGACATTTACTTTCAACTTCCCAAAGAAAAGCTTGCCCGTTTTTCAATTCGGAAGAAATTTGGGAAAGTGAATACCGGATCCTGCCTGATAGACGCCTATTTAAACATTTATTATGAAGCATTGGAACTTCATTTAATATTTTTTTCTAAATTGGATAGGAGCAATCGGTAAATTTATGTGCCATTTTAAGAAAATCATTAAGACATATGTGTGTTTATATATCAATGTTTTATACACCACCGGCCGACTTTGTCATTTAACGAGTATGTGAATAAATGCTGGTTCTTTGGTTTAAAGTTGAACTCTCACTTTCAAATAGAGTAAACAAGTTCCACAACGATAAATGTGGTGAGTTTCTAAGCATGTTGTAAAAATGTGGCTTATGGTTGATTATTGGCTGCATTGCTACTAATATCTATAACAGAAATATACTAATTTCACCGAAAGAGTTAGTCGCTTGTAAGTTGCTGGAAGACTAAGACAAAACCGAATATAATGGACTCTTATGTGATTTTGTATATATTTACGTGGAAAAGAATAAAAAATGGCAGTGAATAGTATATTTCATATTTTTATTTGGTGCAGTGACATCAGTATTACATTAGAAAAATTGTCATGAATTGCCAAATTTTCTCAGATCACAATAACTTGTATTATTATTTGCTTGCCAAATTTCTCAAAAACATTTAAAAAATTAAAATTTTAAATTTTAAAAACACTAGATTCGTTTGCAGGTTGAACCCGTTTTTAGATAACCAATATATAGCTAGAAAGCCATGATAGGGTTTCAGAGAAAAATATGGCGGCATATTTTTATCGGCCGGGTGACACTCGTAATTATTATTTTAAGCTTTATAAATATCAACCCATATGTTCTATCGGGAGCACAAGCAACAAGTGCTAGCAGTGTACCGCGATCCTTAAATAGTAATGCTAATCCTCGATTACCACGTACAAGTGCGAGTCAACTTACTAGTGGTAATAATGCTCCAACAAATTTAAAATATTCTTCGAAGTCACCAAATTCATCGAGAAATCTAAACTTGCGCACAAGGTAAGCATTGTCACAATATTATAAATACAATACAAATATAAACATTAATAGGCAATGTCCGCTTTGCAAAACTCACTTGTCAAAAGAAAATGCTGTAACAAACAGGTTTTTGCATTGCAGTTACCTGTAAAAACCAGTGACTTACACACAGACGCTTACATACATATGTCCTAAAATGCGTAAAAAAGTATAATTATTTATTGTACAGGCACGTATATATTTGGATAAGCCGAATATAATTTATGTTTCCATATTCCAATATAAAGCAATTCTAATAATATACTAGACTAAAATCTCTGTTTACAGAGGCTTTTAAAGCAAACCAATTTTTATGCCATTTGTCAAACTGTACTGTCTATTGCATTGTACTAGGGGTAATTGCATTACTTTTAGTAGCATGAAACAAATTATAAATTAAATTTCTAAACAATTCAATTCAATTCATTTCTTTTGGAAATAGAGTACTCTCAAAATCAGCTGATTAAGTCGATGATATTCAATATGCTATAAATAAAAGCCATTAAAATCTAAATTTATATTTCTGCGACGATAAATTGAGCTTAAGGGTAATTGGAAGTCGACATACATACGATTTGAAAGAAAAATCAAAGGGGAACAAAAATTGTAAACATATATTGATTTAATTGGCAATTGACTTAATTATTATTTCTCCAATAGCCTAAGTACAATTCAATTTGCTAAATTAGTTTTCAATGCAACCAATAAGGAAGCAACCAACGGGAAGGCGAAGTTTGCATACCCTTGCAGTTTGCAATATAACACAACGATTCTCAATCTAAAAAATTATGCAAATATAACGAAGTTCTTTCGATTTTTCTTTTTCTTTCCTATAAATTTTCCAAGTGTTCAGTTAAATCGAAAACAACGAACTTCTATTAAACCAATCGTTCCTAAGACAGCTAACTGATTTAGTCATCCGATATTACAATATGTAAATGCTATAGAAAAATATTTGCATAGATAGGGAAAGCCGGACAAATAGACGAAGAGACAGGCATAGCTAAATCGACTAGGGTGTTAATAGTGGTCAAGAATATATATCCCTTATAGGGTCGGAAATGTGTCTTTGCTTTGCAAACATCTAACATAAATTATAATATTCTTCAAAGGGTACAAATATATTTAATACCAAAATAAATTATTCACAATGCATTAGTCTGCAGAGAACTACAAAATTATAGAGCATTCTTATTGGAGATTTATTCTCTTCATTCATAATTTCTAAAAAAATATTGACAAGCTGACAAGTTATTAATTAACCACACAAAAAGTGAAAAAATAGTGCATTGGTCGGTAATCTAACCATCAGAAAAACCGGTTGTAATGTTTAATGTAATGTTTAGTCATAGTAAACATATCTGAAAGGAAAACACTTCTCGTAAAATGTAACCGTATAGATTTGCTTAGTGCCAATCGAAAATTTAAATGGAGTCCGACCCCATAAAATATATATGCATTTTCTTGATCAGTTTCAATGTCCGAGACGATCTAGCCATGTCTCGCTGTCTTTCTGTCTGTCCGTCTGTCCCTCCGTGTGAAACAACAGATATCAGAGACTATTAGAACTAGAGCAGTCGATTGTGATTATCATCCAATTTTATCAAAATTTGTAGTGGACATCCGCCCATATGTATTTATAACAAATCTTTTTACATTTTTGCCGATTTTCATACTTTATCTTGTGCAAAGATAAAAATGTTGTCACAAAAATTTTTAGCTCTAATTCTTATAGTCTCTACGATCTGTTGTTTCATATGGACTAACGGAATTGGCTAGATCAATTCAACTGGTGCTGCTAATAAAGAATATAGACACATTATGGGGTCAAACGTTCCTCCATCTGCGGACCACTGATATAACGGCTTTGTCATAGATAATTTGTTTAGCTGCCTCGAGTACTGTTCGCGGCAAGAAGGTTATTAGTTTCAAGCGGCAGTGTGATCTCACTACAGTCTCAAAGTGTTACAATTCAGGAAGCCCAGCGCTCTCTCTTTTCCTCCGGACTTACATTCCGCAAGATCTGTTTACTCAGCTCTCTCAAACTATTGTTAAGTTTAAAAATAATCTACAAGCCGCAGACGAAGGCTTATAAAATGCACCAATTCATTATAAAGTTTCACCTCGTTGCTGACATCTTATTTTCTACGTGGGAGCTTGGATTATTTGTTCTTGGATCTGCAACTTTGGGATTCTGTGATCTTATTATTTGACCACAAATCCACCCCCTCCTAAATATGGTCCTGGTTGTCAACTCAATTTCCAGCGTTCCAGGTCGAGTGTGACCGCCACCCAAATCATTGTGGGTGAAATTAAAGTAAACGTTGGCATGTCTAAAAAAATAAACTAAACGGGACGGAAGGCAGATAAAAACGATGACATATTAAGAAAAATTATTTTAATAACATGTTGAGCAACACCCAAAAAAAGATAGCTAGGAACATGTTAAGCAACATGTTGTTGCTGTTAATTGAAATGTAGATGTTGCAGAGGCTCAGCATACAAAGAAACTGTTTTTTTTAATTACTGCTATAGCTTAATTATACGTTTTTTTCATGGTTTTTGATGACGGAAGTGGACGTGGACAAATTCTAAAAATAATATAAGATAAAAATTATAAGATACCCTCATTACCCTCATTATACACTAAGAATAAGATCAAGAATAAATAAACTTTAAAGGATCTCAAAGGTCTGCTTCACGCAAATAGAAAATCAATATAAATATTTTTTCAGACGTACATTTAAGCACCAACATCAAGAGAAGTGACGTAAACATTATTTAACGTATTTTTCGAGTTTTACGATGCTAGCAGCCGTTGCTGATAACGAATGTGATTTATAAAATAGCTTTGGAAATTTAAAAAAATAGATACGAGAACAGGCGTAAGCTGTTTATAAAAAATTATAATCATATTCAGAACATGCGGGATAGGGCAATAAATGCACTCATGCCATAAAGGCTGCGAATTACCTTACAAGAGGTGACAAATGGATCGACAAGAGGTGGAAGACCCCGCTACAAATTGCGACACGGGAAAAAAGAAAGAAAATCAATTTGGCACGGCGATGATTGAAGCCCAAGTTGAAAGCGGAGAATTGATTCTATAGAAATGTTATAAATTCCTAATAGTAAACGCATTCAAACGGAAATCAATTTGGGGAAAAATGGAAACTGGAAGAAGTTCCTAAGACCATGACGGATAAAAAAGTGGAAGAAAACAAAAAGTCGCAAGAATCTCAAGGAAGATTCTTGAAAATATGTACGCGGGAACTGAGGGTTTAACTCCTATGAGTCATTGGCACCACAGTAAAATGATTGGCCAACATGTCTTCAATGATGCAGTGTTATAATACACATGTTGAAGGCCACGAAAATCCGACCACCGCCCGCCACCTCCTAACAGTTGCTCAGGAGATTATTACAAAAGATTCAGGAGCCTATGGCCCGTCTAACTACAATAGTTATTACACTAAGAAAAAGGTAATAAATTCAATGGTTCAAGATATATTGATAATACTTTGATGTACTTTTAATTAAAAGACAACATAAAGAACAGAAAATATAAAATATTAAATTAAGGGGTATTAGCTACATCTAAGTGCGAAGCGAAGTGCTCTGCTAACAGTTATAGTAGGGATACGAACAGAGTCTTGTACTCAGTTTATACTAGGCTGAATTCATACATTTATTGCTTAAATTCTGAATAAAAAGTGTGCATTACCCTCATTTAATGTATTCGCTAACACATTAAAGTTGACTATAATGACTATGAAGCTATACCAGTGCGATTGGCACTAAACGTCCAAAATTTATATTGATTAGATATTTAAAATTCAATGAAAGAATATACCACCCGTTCTCATTCCATGTGGTATAGTGAAAGTAATTCTCACAAACCGAATTGAATTCCTAAACCAGATTCACTGGACCTGAACCTTGGCAAATTTGGTAAAAAGGCTGTCTAGTTTGGACTCGATGACAGATAACCGTGATGAGAAGGAATATATTCTGTTTATATTCTCTTAAATATGGAGTGTTCTATAAACATTCATATATAAGCCGATATTAATCAGTGAGAGTATATCGGCGCATAAGAGCGATCTCCGGTACAATCTCGGAACTGCTAAATTGAAAGGGGCACGCACGCACTTCTAGTATCGCATAGAATGGAAGATTTCCGGTTTACTGTGGTGACACATATGCAGAAGTTTCCATTTGGATGTGAGGCTTAATACTAGAACCCATGTAAAACTAGCAACTCTTACAAGGCATGCATCAACATTTTGGTTGACCCCAGAAACTTTTGCTTGTATGGAGTCATAAGGCTATATAAAGTTTGCCTCAGACCCCAAGTCAATAAATGCACGTGCTGAGTATTTGTTACCCAAGCGGCATATCTCGATAAAAGCCGTGCTCAGGAAAACACCTTGCCAGAAACATTTGGACATTAACTAGTCGATAAAGTGAACTGTATATTCGGCTTGTGGTCAGTCGCAACTAACTAAATTTGTGAATGGTGGTCATATTGTACCTGGATATTAACTGGAATTGTGCAAGTCAACACGATGCAAGTTCTTACAAAACCGTTTAGACAGAGCTTTTGCTTTTTGATATACCTTTTTAGATATGTGATAAATAGCGGTTATATACGGATACTGTAGTTCAATTGTGAACAGAGTTATTAAGCTGTGAATTTACTGTGTCCCATTTTTGAAGGTATAGATTATATGCGGGACACTGTCAGGCCGTTGTGCTCTTGATTAAGTTGTCAAAGTAGATTTGATTTTTCACTCGCCTCAATAGTTCGATGAAGATCCTGTAAGAAATCATTAAATTCCATCCAGAGTGGAAGATTATTAAATACCTTGAAAGTTTTTCTTACAGCCGGTTCAGAAAGGCCGTCCAGTATCTGTTAAAAACATACGAAAATATGTATACACATGAATTAGAATTGCTGATATGCCCGCTGAGACTTGTATGTTTTTTATATCTGTTTCAAGTATATTCGAAGACCAATATGTAAAACACCACGCATCGTAATGGTGACGTAGCCACTGATGAATGTTCCCCCCTCTCTCTCTCTTAGATATAGTGATGTAGGGCCTAACGAATATTCCCTCTCTCTTCCCTCTTTTGGTCTCACTCTTTTAAACTCTAAAAAAAGTTAGAATTAGCCCCAAAATTACTATTGAACACTTGTGCGATTAGGGGCAGAGGCCGGGATTGAAACATGCTGTACTTGTAGGACAGGGCTGTGGGCATCATTACACAATAATACAAAGAGTAAAATATGTTAGTAATTGTGTTTTTTTAATTTGAAACAGATCTTTGATGAAAAATGAGTTTACTGACATATTTGCTTACTCACGAAAATTTTTTATGCGAGGCCGTATTTATACATTCAATACATTAATTCTTTTAAAAAAGTTTGATTAACTGAAAAAAGAATACAAATAAAAACTTTATAAATTTATATTCGAATTTATTTTTGTCCGATCTACATGGTGCTACAGGGTTGGTGCAATAAATATTTTTTATAATTCGGTATTTTACCGATATGTACCATTATTCTGTCAGTCAATCCCGAATAAGACTCTCTGGTTTAGTCTCACCTCAAAAATACAAACCTCTCTGCCTTTTCTCGCTTTTTAAGGCTCCTTCAAATTTCACCGGGCTTGACGCGCAGGGGCTAATTGACTCATTTCAGTTCTCGCAGGTTCCTAAACAGTCTTACAATTTTGTCAACAAAAAACCTAAGCCTTTACGCATATTAGGCAATCGACGATCTTTTTTCTCAGTTTTATTTTACTTATTCAACCGATTGAAACTAAACCTATTCACACACCATGCCTATCCTTTGCAATCTCCTTCTAAAATTGTTTCCTTAGAAACCATCAACCAATTTCCATTTATTTGGACGAAATCATTTGTTGTTCTTCTCCACAAAAAAGCTAGCAAAGCGGATGCTCACCTCTATATAGGAATATCTAAGTTGTCAGCCATCCCTTTTTGAAAATATAATTACTTCTCATTTGCAACACCTTTGTAGATCAGAAATTAATCAATGCCAACATGTATTTATTAGACGTAGTTAAACGACAACTAACCATTTGGAGCTCACTTCTTTTATTATATGTTCTTTCTATGAAATTTAGGCAAACAGATGTGATTTCTTCTTGTTGGGAATTTTGATTTAATTGGCTATCCTGTTGATCTTATCTTGAGTTATCTGAATAGCAGGACACAAAATATCCTCTTCAATAAGACGATTTGGGTGTCTACCTAGATTCTAAGCTTGAGTTTATTGATTATATTTTGAGCATTGTGAATAAAGGCAGGGGTGCGCTTCGATTTATTAAAGGTGGTCGGAATTCGATAGCCCTTACGTTATGTAGACTTTGTTCATTTTTTTAGTTCGAATTAGAGTACGGATCCTGTCACTGGAGTTTCCAATGGGATGTCCTTAGTTAACGAATTTATTCAGTTTTAAAGCCCTTTCTTTATTTTTGCTCTACGCGGCTTAAGCTGGTGCGCAAGCTTAAGGTTACTTTCCTATTCTAGTGCCCTCCTCCAAAATATTTTACCTTCCGTAGCCAAACGTAAATCGATGTTAGACATTGGCCATATATATCCTCATCCGTGGTGATGGGAAGAGAACTAACTTATTCGGTCAGCTAAGTATCCATGTACCTTCTATTTACCTTTGGTTTAGCACCTTTGTAAAATTTCGTATGAAATGCATGAACTCTTAAGTGTATTATGTGCAAACTATAAAGTCTTGTAAAAAACCTAAAAAACCACACCTGTAAATATCCTTCCTAAACTAAAAACTTTATTGCTAACCAATTTGGTACACATACAAGCAAACAATTAAGTTTATTTAGTTTATATAGTATGAGAGAGGCAGAGAAAAATACTAAATGTATGTATGTCATATCTATTGTGGTTGTGCAGAGTAGAAGTACGAAGACAAAAATTAGAAAGACAAAAAGACAAAAAGACAAAAATTAGAAAAAATTTTTTTTTTCACACAGTCTAAGAAAAATTTCGTTTGTGTGTATATGACAATATACGTGTATATATGTACGAATGAAAAAACTTGGATGCAGTAATTATCTTGATGTATAAAAGCTCTAGTGAATCCGGTTGTAGTTACCGTAACTCTATCCAAGCTTAAAAAAATATATGGGAGATGTTCAGCAAAATGTCGATTTGAATTTGAGTGGACTATATGATTACTATTCCTGTTTGATACCAATTCCTTTTGGTACTAAATGAATTTCGCAATTGTATCCCGGTCAGTTTTCGACACAGCGTTGGTTGGGGCAAATAAAATTGTTTCCCAGTGATAAGTTCTCCTGGCACTTCTCGCATATGCTCCAGAGTGGAGTATTTTCGCATAAAGTGTATGCAGCGGTTCAGAGCTCCTTGAAAAGTGTTTCCAATTTCCGATTCTGGTTTGATTGGTCAAAATGTGTTTCTCAGCCTTTACATCTTCCGATTCCTTATCAGTGGTGCAGTGAATACTTTCTAGGTCTCAAAATTTGGAGCGATGCTTTGATATCCCATGTTGTGGTGATGATAATAACGATGAAGTGATTCGCCTAATACATTGGAGTAGACATCCAAGTGATCGTCCTATTGTAAAGCTGCATCCCGTAATTCCAGAGAGTGTATGCATCTTTCCAATACATATAAAGTTCAGAGTCCATGTATTGACAAGGACATGTTATCCCATTGCGTTTTAAACATTAACCTCCTTTGAGTTGCACTTAGTACAGTTGCTGCCTTCAACCGTTTACATCGAAGGTGTGACCCTTTTGGGATTGTCACACTGTGCTACTGATTTACCTTCAGCTGCAGCCAGCTCCTGTTTTAGATGTGTCGCAGTGTCTGTAAAAGCCAAATGCTGCACCAAGTTAGCATCAACCAGTTGTGTTTTTAATTGATGCAATTTTTGCATGTTTGGCAAATGCCGCTTACAATGAATAAGATTTTGTAGATGTCTTGTAGTTGCCAGATAACCATTTTTTTTTTTTTATGTAAGTCTATTCGATTTGTGTTGCATTTGCCATCGTTGATCCAGAGCTTGAATTCACCGGACTTACATCACTTCCCCTCTTAGATTTTAATTGTACCATTATAGATCAATTCTCTTCAGCACCAAAGATTAAACAAAAATTCCGGTCAACGAACCATTAATATTATTAGCAATTTAAACTTAAGTGGACTGTACATTTGTATTTATGTTCGGAGCGAAGCCTTTTTGTTACTAATTTAGAATTTAGAATTGGACGCTGTGCCGGCATACCAATACCAATATCAAAGTAATATTTGTTGTAAACACTGCAGGTAGTTTATAAGTCGGAACATGCCAATATAAATTTTGGTTTTTCAACAAATTTGCATCTACTCTAATATAGATATTTCTTATGAATTTGAATATGAATTTAGAAATACGGTTTTAATTATATATCGATCTGCATTCGTCTGTTCAGATGGACAGCTGCTTGAGCTTTGTGGTCATGAGATCAAAGAGCGTCTGTGGGAATTTACAATACAATGGCTACATTATCGTTATCGTAGTACAACGCAAAACAAAAAAAAAAAAAAAGCTTGTAGGAATAAGTCTTCCTAGGGCAGATCAGATCATTGCGTCAGATGTCTGTTCCAAAAACTAACCAACACATTCGAAAAGAAAGAAGGAGTCGGCTAGGTTCATTTTAAAAATTGACTATTTATTGGCTTCCTTTTTTTGCTGGTGGACTATCTTAGGGAGCGCGAAGTGGTGAAATTAGGTTGAATGGAAGTAGGAAAAGGAAGAACGAAGAGCAAGAGAGCGTTAGTTTCCCACACTGCCTCGTGTCGCGACCATTCTCACACCTTGCGCGAGTAAATCGTCGCCACGGCTGTCCCCCGGACAGTCTCTGTCACACTCGGGTACATATTAGATCCCAACACAAGGGAGATGGTTGCCGAACTCGAACTTTACCGGCATTCCGTCGCTCAGTGTACGAATCGTGGTACGGCTCGAGTTGAGCACCGAGGCGGTTGCTGCCCGTTCGGGACCGGTTAGTCGCGGAGCAGACCTCATCGTCCCCGAAACGGGCCGTAGTTGCCAGTCAGACCAGTCAATGCTGCTTACAGGCATGCACGGATCCACCATAGCTACAGTCTCTAAAGTTGTGGTTCTGGTCTCGAGCACGATGGCTTTCGGAAGGACGATGGAGTCGGGTTCGAGACATTAGGACGTGGGCGTTGATTGCAGGCCGGTGTTGAGGACGGAGACCACGAGATCGACATCGGGCGACCGTGGTGGATATGGCGTTTACTGGGGAGACGGTCGCTTATGATATGATGACACACTTCTGGCAGCCATCTTCACTGCGATACCTTCCCTTGCAGTGCTTGTGGGCTAGGCAATTTAAGCAGTACTTATTAAATAGTACTGCTCGGAGACGCTTCTTGGAGCTCAGTTTCAGCAATCGCTTGTACTTTCGAAGAATACCTAGGGAACATCTACTATCCAAAGCTACGGCGGTACGAGGACGAGGAACCATCGTGTTTGATATTAGTCTGCGAAGTAGTCTCCGTAACCTCCCTAGGAGGGAGTATGAAGTTATGAACGTGACTTTTGTCCACCACCATCGTCTATTTGAAGATTCTTGGTCAAAAAAGCCACTGCGCTTATGTAGTTCTTTGAGATACTTCCATCGTAAACTGCTGATGCTATGCCTAAAAATGTTGCCATTGGTATAGAATCGACCCGACTTCGCCTTTTATTTCGAGTTTAGCCGTAGACAGCACCGGACAGCCAATAAGGACATGTCCTGGCGTAAGTTCTAGCAAGTCTGTTGGTTCTTTGGACATCGGACCTGGAATTAATGTAAACTTCTATCCTAGCTATAAGAATGGAAAGCTCTTCGAAACTGTACTTGCGGGTAGACATGGATTTAAAAAAATATGTTATGAAAATTTTTACGGTCGCTTTCCTCAGACTTCCTTTAACTGGAACATCTGGTGAGATAAATCGAAACACAAGTTCCTGATGCATATATGCATCAGTCATTGACTCCTTAATTGTTAACATGAAGTCCTGAGAAAGCAGAAAGCAGTTGCTGCGTCTAAAAATGTTTTGCCATTGTCGGAATGGAAACGCTGGAATTTCTCGGTTGTAAAATCGGGGGAGGGTTCCAAATGGAAGGCCTTCATAGAAAAACCCACAAACATATCCCTTCGTAATAAGGCACGTTCTCTCTGTAAAGTTCATAAACTGAAAAGATCGATGTAATCAATGCAAGTGTTGGTGAAAGAGTGAGACTTCTAGCTTCTTTTTGTAAATCGTTCAGATTTAACACGAGTTCACTACAGGCATAACCAGATTCTTTATGTTAGGAATCCAATACATCGATTGAATAAAGCGCACTATAACCATTGGTTGCCGCATTGGAGCGTAATTTTGTGGTTTAATTGGATGAGAAGTCGAGACAGACTACAATTATACTAAAGAATTATTTGATGACGCTGTATTGTAGGACTTTGAAGGCAGTAATTCGAACAACTTCCCTTAATAAGCCATGTTGGTCAATGAAGGGGAAAAAGCTCAATATCGGACTTGAAACAAGTTTGCCTTAGTCGTATTCTCTAGGGCTCTTTCCCCCTATTGTATTTCACAGCTTGTAAGACGTGAATTTTGCGTGATCTGACATTTGCGACATCGTTTCAGGAACCGTAGAATGTACGTGAGGTTCGCAGTGCTTTTCTAGAGTTAAATAAACTAATCAGAAGAGGGTCTACTAAAAGGAACCATCATCACACGCTGCTCGAGGTCGGTAATTGGATGGACATCGCAGTGCTTTGACCATAGATCTCGTCGCCCTTGCAGCCACTTTGGTGGCCACTCTGTTGGCGACAACGTGGTCCAGTAGCAAGCTGGCTTTTTCATCCTGGCCTAGTGCAATTGGTTCAGCAGCATATCTCGTTACTGCCCATCAGCATTATTGCCGATTATGATTATGATGATTATTAATGATTTGCTCATTATGACTCTCAGTTGACTCATTTCGCTGGGAAAATTTTCGTTCAACTTCTGCAACGTGCTGCGGACAATTTTGGGATATAGAATTCATCAGACATTACCCTCCATCGAATACCTAAAGTTTTAATGACTTGTCAATTACTTGACTGAGTCGTGATGAGTGCGATTCGATTTGTTGAGGTATTGGAGATCGACTCAGTGAGCTCCCACCCGAAAGTCCAGTTTCTCGAATAATAAAATTTATCTGAGAATATAGAATTCATCGGACATTACCCTCCATCGAATACCTAAAGTTTTAATGACTTGTCAATTACTTGACTGAGTCGTGATGGGTGCGATTCGATTTGTTGAGGTATTGGAGATCGACTCAGTGAGCTCCCACCCGAAAGTCCAGTTTCTCGAATAATAAAATTTATCTGAGAATACCGTTTTTTTCAGCGACTTTATAAAAAAAACATGGTGAGATCAAACCAAAAATGAAAAAAGAACTAGGTACAAAAAATTGTAAGTGGAGGAATTTAAATTTTTGGCACTGTATTCGCTGCTCTTGTTCCCAATGCGTGTGTTGGCTTATGTATGTTTGCCGATGTTTTTGCATTGGCTGTGTGTCTATGCAGCTAACGGAGAGACTGAAGACGAGGAGACGACGCGAGAAGAAAAAAATTGGCAAAAAATCAGAGCGTCGACTTGCCGACTCTGATTTATGTGCGTATGCCTGTATTTTGGGAATGTAATTATGTAGGAGCATGTATGTTTGGATGTATCTCGGTGTAGATTAGCACGAAGTCAAACGAACAAATATAAAAAATAAAACAAATAAATTTGGTTATATATAGATGGAGAATATGGAGTTGTGTTATCGTATTTATGATATACATAAATTCGCAGTTACATTTGTTTGCATATATTTATTTACACTTTACAAGTTTTTTTCTTTGTGTAAATATTTATTTAATCATTTTGGGGGTATAAGTGCTAATATATATTGAAATAAATTTTGGATGTGTGTGTCTGTATATATTTATGTAAGTTTGGAATTGGTGTATAGATGTAAATAAATAAAAGTGCAGCTATATGTGTAAATATTTATTTAAATAATTGTGCATGTATATTTATAAGGTGTAACGATTTATGTAAAAAAAAATCGCAGCTTTATGTTTAAATATATTTTTAAATACTTTTGCACGTATATTTGGGTGTATATGTTTATGTAACTTTTGGATATATTTTTGAGTGTGTATCTTTATGTTAGTTTGTAAGTATTTTGTGAATATGTGCTTACGTAAATTTGACGGAGGATTCGCTCGAATGACCATGAAATGAAGAGGGTTTTTAAGCCAAGTCGTCGCAAGGAGAGCGGAAATATTTCATCGTCGAAACTACCTATTTATTGAAATCTCTTTTCCAATATCGGATAGATTCAATTCTCTATAATAGATTTCGAATAGGAACCATTTAATAGTTCTATGTGTTTTTAACATTTCTCATTTTCTCATTTCATTATCTCGACTATATATATATATATAATTTTATCAATCTCGAATGAGCTTCCCTGGTTTAGTAAAGAGTTGACTCTTCTCAAATACGTAAAGTAAAAACTATATTCTAATTAGCCGTGCCGGTTAAAAGCGCGATGTTAAAAAACCCATTTAAATAGTTGCAGGGTTTAGTTTTAGTTGGAATCTCTAAGTTATAAGATAACTTTTTGAAAATCAATTACTCCCCATTTTCAGAACTTTTCGTTGGTTCGTCATATCCCAAAGTACGAATCCTGCGTTTGGAGTCCCCAGTGGGATGTCCTAACCCAATTAGAATACATGCAAGTAAGCAATCGAGCAACGCGCTAGTAGTCTATATGGTATAGCATAGTTTCCTCGCATTCTAGTACCTATATTTTCGTCTTGTAAACTACTTAAGAGCTACTTAAGTGTAATACTCGGCTGTGGATGCTGATCAAGAATAATTTATAGGATTGGAAATGACTCCTTCACTGCTTTGCAAGCTTCTGACTAAAATAAAAACACCTTGCATGAGTATAAAATAGCTATGAATAAAAATAGCTATTTAACTATAAATTAGGCTAGACTTATCCACATAATTAAAATGTGAGCAATCTGATAATGTGTTCGTGGGAGAGCCGAGGCCGGGCAAAAAATTTTACATGAAATAGGGCCGTGGCGATCAGTGCTTTATATGACAATGCATTTTCAATTATAAGACTGTATTTGTAACCGATATCTTAAGATAATAAACTAGCGAGACTTTATTTAAATCTGCAAATATATACTAAATAAATATTATAGCTGTAACACTAATAAAAAAATAAAAATAAAAAAATATATATATTTTAATTAGTTGAACTCGTTACTATTTATTTCAGAGAACAACAGCTACTGAATATATTTGAAATTGTTATAACAACCCTTGAAGGAAAACTCCATCGAATTGATAGTCTTGACAAATCTGTTGATTTAATAATGCAACACATTGAAGAATTACAGAGCCGGGTGGCTAATAATATGGTTAAAACAGATTTAATCATATCGCAGCTGCATAACATAGAGTCACGCATGACTAATGGTATGCCTGAGTTAAAAATACCACATATGGACGTCAGCCAGAGTACAAAATCTAAACAAACTTCTTCAAACTTACTTGAGGAACAACTAATAAAGTTGGATCATAAAGTCTCTGGTATAGATACTAAGCTAGAGGGTCTTAAAGTTCAAATAGATAATAACTTCTTACAAGTTGAAGAATTATATGGCGAAGCTAGTGAAAAAAAACCAGTCACAATAAATGTAAATGAAATCACGAAAGCTCTAAACTCTGAAGCTATGGCACATGTGTCATCCGAATTAAGTGAACTTCGACATACGACAGACAGCATAGATAAAAAGTTACAATTTCACATTAACATCATGTCAGAAAATATTGGAAGAATGATGCGAATGATGCACGATATTCATTTTGCTGTAGTTGATAATCACGAATTTAACACATTTAATATAACAACAACGTCGCAGCCTCCTATTAAATCAAGCAAACTTGATGCTCTTGTCAAACAAATAAGACCAATGGTTCTTGTGTCCGAAAAAATGGATGAAGTTTGGGATGTGGTAGTCGGCACAAAATCAACAGTGGATCATCTTCTTCCCAAGTCCGATGCACTACTTACACAAACTCAGCGACAAGAACGTGCAATAGATGAAATTCATCAAGATCTTAAAACAAAAACAAATCTGATTATTAATAACTTGGATATGGTAGGAAAACGTTTAAAAAAACAGGAAAATTATGTGCAAATAACAACTGAGTTGCCTGAACATCTCTTCCCAGACCGCTACCAGGAATATGTATCAAATAAGTAAATTAACTAAAATATTATATAATATACAAATATCTAACCATCTAATTTTTTTAAGCCAATCTGTTATCGATAAAACCTTACAAGAGACGACATTAAATTCATCTGGTTCATATTCCTATATTGAACCCTCTACAGAGAACAGTGCTTCACCTCCACTTTTTACTTCCGCTTCTGGAGATAACTTAATGAGTTCATTACGTTCAACGCCTTTTAATACAAATAGCTCAAGCACTCAGGGAGCATTAATTAATGGATCATTTACGGCTGGTGGTTACTCGACAACAGCAAAGACCTTAATTCGAAAAGATGGAATTATTTTTCCTAGCATTAAAAATAAACCAGCTATTATAAATAATTCTATTACCAATGACTTTTCTACCTTGAAGGATATCAAAGTAAGTTAAAATGAAATGTTTTAAATTAAAACAGGAAAGAAATCTAACTTCGGGAGGCCGAAGCTTTTATACTTTTATAGTTTGCAATTTGACCTAACCCTTCCCATGACATATGGTATAAACGTATTTGTTAAAAAATATAGACGTTAAATACATGTTCATATTATTTTCCTATTCGTTTTTCGATCGTTCAATGGCAGCTACGTGATATAGTCGTCTTATTATAATAAATTAAAATCCGTAATTCCGAAATCATTTAAATGGCCAAATTTCGCAGTAGATGGAAATATGAAAAGAAAAAACAGTAATACTGAACGATTATAAATATATTATATTATATATATAAGAAAAGAATGTCATATCGAGCCATACCGCGCTATAAATATATCTGAGGCGTGGGCCGCTATCGGGGACAATTAAGTGAATTTAATTGAACCCACTACTACTACTATTACCACAAAGCGATCAAATACAATCATTAATTCCAAGGTTCTTACGGGCTAGATGGAAGGTCGAAAAAATTATTTTCCACGTCCCTTCCCGCAATTTAAAATAATAATAAAACAAAGAATATTTTTTTGAATTGATAATGATTTCTTTATTCTTTATATACCCCGTACCAATTTCTCATCATATTCATATGAAAAACTCACTGTTCGCTGAATTTGTGACGTCACACGAGTCATGTTGGCCTAGGTCAGGCAACAATTGAGAGTACAAGCAAAGACCAATTTAATCACTAAGATGCCGAACGACCATACATTTGAATTGCAATTTGCAAGCTACTTTTTGCTGGCTACTTAAAGTTGACAGCGTAAAAATGTGGGGGAATTGGTTTCAAAATATATGATGGAACAGGATGTTTAACTAAATTGCATACGTATATAAAGAGCTGAATTGATGTAATTTTGTTAATTTGACACTAATTAGTATTAATTAATACACCAACTTATTGCTTAATATGCTACTGATGCAACGAATCAACTTTTAGTCGCTGGGAAAGCGTTTAATTATTCAAATACTTTGAAAATCGTAAAAATCGGGGAGCTCTATGTAATGGCAAGTTTTAACCGAATGTAAGATAAACTTCAAATTTAGCGCGTTTTTCTTAGCCCAGAAGAGCGTGAAAAAAATTCAAATTTGATTATTACAAAATTTATTATTATTTACTATTTTCATATCTTTCCTCCAAATTTTACATAATTATGTTCATATATAATATACAAATATATATATCGCTTTCTTCTTTCGTGTCGTGTTTTTGTTTTGCGCTTCGATTTTGTGTAATCTTTAATATAAGCCACCGGCGTTTCATTTAAAACTTCTATATTGTGTTTAATAAATATCCCGTTCACTTCGAGTGTGCATGCAACTTATTTATTTTGTGTATTAATAATTATATTAATATCATTAGTTTGTGTTGTGATTGTTTGCTATAGCCTTTTTTCGCATTTCTCTTTCTGCTTTATCCGTTACGCCGCTGTGCAGCTAGACGGTTTTAAGATTACTGTTGATCTCCCTCTCTCTCTCACTCTTTTTGCACGAGCGGGTCTCTC
The DNA here is from genome assembly GCA_008042775.1 of Drosophila pectinifera. NCBI lineage: Eukaryota > Metazoa > Arthropoda > Insecta > Diptera > Drosophilidae > Drosophila > Drosophila pectinifera. Next base: position 22,335 of record VNKC01003023.1, read on the forward strand.
GTTCTCCTCCCGCACTTTACTACTCTCTGGCTCTCCGCCCTCATGTAATTGGTTACAGTGGTAAGTCGTTAAAATGACCATGAACATATTCTGTGTTATAAAATCCTGCAAGAAGACTATTTCTGCAAAGGAGTCCTAGTATCGCTTGCTGGCTTTGTGAAAATATAGTGCACGGTAAGTGCATTGATTGTACGGGCCGGACGGCCGATACTATTTCTAAAAACATTGGCTTGCGCTACTGCTGAGAGACTTGTCGCGACGTTGAAAGGGAAATTATGTCTTTTATGCGGCAAACCAAAAGTGGTTTTACAGAGCTATTGATTAATTTTCGTAAAACTAATGATATGTTCTCAGTGCTGGATTCTCAGTTCAATGGCCTTAAGCTATAAAATGAGTATTTGTTTCGCGACTTTCCCCTGCTGAAACATCTGATGATGCAACCGCCTATATTTAAGGCAAAACTAAATACGAACAAATTAAAATAAAGGTGGAAAAATTTTAATTTTCTTATGCTAGGGATATGCTAGAGATATAATTCAAAATAACTCTATAACTCGATATGCTCTGCAAACTTTTGGCCAGAGCTTGTTGTTGATAAAGAGTATGAAGCTAAGAAAAAGAAAAATCGACCTGTTGGAATAACTCTTCAAAGGCCAGACCATATTATTGTATTACGTCTTCCTGTTCAAAAAACTAAATAACTCTCTCCTTCTATCCTATCAGAATGTAAGAAGCTTACATAGTAAGCTCCCTATATTGTATTCTGATATTCTTTTGTTTAAATCCCATGTGATTGTGTTCACAGAAACCTGGTTGAAGCCGAAGATCCTTAGCTCCGAAGATTTTCCAGCTATGTACACAACTTACAGGCTGAATCGGCATTCCAAACGTGGGGGTGGTGTGTGACTCCAACCTCACGTCTGAATAAGTAATTTTCGAGGAAAGAACGATATTGAATTCCTTTGTGTGAAACTATCTATTCATGGTAATATCGATCTTATTACATATTCGTACATTCCCCCATTGTCGGAACTCAATATTTATTGGAACCACCTTTCCGCCATCCAATCGGTGTCCAATAGACTTTCGGATAGGGACCAATTAGTAGTTATGTGTCATTTTAATATCCCTGGAGCTATTTGGTCTTTCATTGAATCCTCCAATAAGCTCCTAACTTCAGCACAACACGATTTTATTGATGGCTTGTTCGACATTTCGCTGTCTCAAGTCAACTATGTTCGAAATTCCTCAGATCGCTTGCTTCATCCCTGTTTTGTCTCTGATCCGGCAAGAGTCAGTTTGGTTAGGGTGGTACCACAAACGCTACCTGAGGATCCATAGCATCCTACTTTCGATGTGACTATCGATATTGGGATTGCAATGGAGAATAAGACTCATCGGACAGCTAAGAAGGTACACTGCTTTCACAGGGCGGACTTCGGGCGGCTGAAAAAGTTTATATCTGAATTTAATTGGTCCGGATATACATGTGCACGGACATGGTTGATGCCATTAATACAATGCCATGAATTCCTTTTACAAAGAATGTGTTCCGTTATACTATTCGTCAACCTTAAACTAGCCTCCCTGGTAAAGTAAAGAGTTGATTCTCCTCAAAAACATAAAGTCCAACCTCTATTCAAAATTTAAACGTTCGATATCTCCAACTGTTCTTGCTCGTTTTTTAGTGGCTCGGTCCAATTTCACCGTGCATAACGCGCAGTGTTATAAAAATTATTTAACTCGTTGCACGGTTCAACTCTCGCAGGACCCAAAACAGTTTTGTAATTTCATCAATACTAAGCGTAAGCTTATTACACATCCTTCCTCGCTAGCATTTGAAAATACAACAGCGAACAAGGATCAGGCAATTGCCGATCTTTTTGGTCAGTTTTTTCAAACAACCTATTTGTCGACTTAAATCAGATCAGATTTTTACCTTATTCTCTTTTTCATCACCTTTAATGACTCCAAACGATTGCACAAAATTTCTTGGTATAACGGTTATTAATAAAATTTTTTTTTTATTTCTTTGTTTTTTAAATATATTAATATATCTATATATCTATAATATATCTGTATTTTCGTCTCTGTCCATATGTGATGCTTTCTTCACTCCCTCTTTTGCGTTATGTGTACCAATATGTGTAGCGTTATTTATTTCCTCTCTTGCATATATTATATATTTATTGCTGGCATATACCTGCACACAGCGATGTGCAATAAATTTGGTAATTTTGTTATGGAATAAATGACTCGGTCTGGGGCCTGTTCTTAGAACTTTAGATAGGCTTTTATATTGAACAGGAGGCGAATATAGAGATATATATAACAAATATATGAGATATGCATGCAGTACTTATATTGCTTTCGCAATCTAAAGCAGGTAACCGACATTTTGAGTTTCAGTTTTCAGACCTTCCACCACTGGAAGCAGCTAGAAAGTTTTTCGGGCTCGCTGAATATTTTTGAAAGTTTTATCCATAATTATGTGCTCATTTCAAACCCTTTATTTACCTTACTAAAATGACGTTTAATACGTAATGGGCACCAAAAAAGATATCGCAACCCAGACTTAAAAAAATATTTGACATCTACCCCAGCTTTTTCTAATTACTGAAACCGCACCGGTTTACTTTATGAGCAGGAAACCCAGCATAAATATTCAAGTGGGAGTTAGAGGTGCTTACCATTATCGAAGCTGTAAGTTTAGACTTTATTTCCTTGGGATTTTATTCAAAATAGTTACCGATTTTAATGCTTCACGAAATATTACGAAAGCACTGCGATTGCACAAGTAAGACACGTTGGGTACTGTTGCTACAAGAGTACGATTACAAAGTAGAGCACCGTTTAGGATCACGTTGAAGCAAGTTGATGGCCTTTCTGACAATCGCTGTCGACGCATTTCAGTCAGTCAAAATCATCGAGGTCTCTAATGCATCGTACCAAGTCTATTTTCTGATAGCTGGTGTACAAACTAGTTAAAGATTTAGAACTCATTGTAGATTGCGATACTCTTCCTGACTTCTGGGTCCATAGGATTCGATAAGCCAGAAATATAAGCAAATTCTCACTGATGTTGACGCTTTCACTAAATTCTACTGGCTTGACCTTAAAAAGTCATCGACTGCCAGCACAGTCATTATATTCGGCAATCAGAAACAAAGCCTGTATCATACCCAACAGAGGTTCAGCCTTTACCTCTCATAGTTGTAAACTGTCAAGTTAAAAGAATCAACGCCATATCCCTCACTATTGAAGCTCAGTTTATGATCTCACAAAATGGTAGACGATAAAGTTCAGAAAGCTATCAACCAAAAATCAAGTAAGAATGCTACAATCCAGAGTGCTCGACTGTGAGGTAACCAGTACCAAAGCTATATTCTCTAATAGAGAAACCCATTGCATTGCATGGCATATTGCATAACGCGCGCACGTTTCTAAGACTCTTCAAAACGATTTCTAAAAATAACGTAAAAGTGAAAAATAAACATACCAAAATTTTATTTTGGATTGGCTCAGTTTGAAACCACGGTTTGAGGCTCGTCGAACCATCTGCGGCAAGTCTTAGTGCGAGTTTGAGCGGGATGAAGACAGTGTGTAATAACTTTAATCTAATCTTTAATGTGTACTAACTCTTATCAGCACGTCCGCCTGAATGTATTTATTTTATATCTATACAACTAAGACGATCCAAAGAGCTCTTCAACCTGTGCAGAATTCCTAAAGCCATGGACCGTCCACGATGCTAATAACGAGAAGGACGACAAAACACTTGAGGCGAATGTTTAGACAGAATGGAATGATGACGACGACTTAAAAAAAGAGATGATTTAAAAAAATCGCTTTACCTATCAGAATATCCAAGGAAGAAAGGCGACGTCGAATAAAAATGGCGAAGATTAAAAGAGGACGACGAGCAGAATAAAACGACAATCAAATAAGAGTAATGACGACCGGCAGAAAAGGAGAGATTTGCGCTGTTAGCAGCGTACATCGCTTGTCTTAGGTGCAGTTCAACCCGCTCCTTTCGACTGGCTACTTTACCACTAACCGCTGAGTCCCTAGTCAAAACATATCAGCACTTCGTTAGGAACTAATTCTTTATTGGAATCGCGCCGTTTTATACGCGGCGTGTATACATGAGAGTCTTATTACATGTACTTTGACGAATGGGTGAGTAACACTTTTTGTGCGGTAGTCGGTTGTGATTTCAAATAGTTCTTAAAAAACATGTATGTTGACAAAAATTGGAACTGTTAATTTGATGTTTCTAAATGAAAAAAAAAACTGTCTTTGACTTTAATTAAATAAAACAGTATGAGAATTTGAAAAAAAAATAAAGGTATAAAGACTAGAACCAAACAGTATACAATTTTACACAAATGGTCTATTATTAAAAAAAATAAGAACGGAATGGTATAAAGTAAGAATTGTAGTTTTAGGTTTACGCGAAAATTTGTTTCTTCATTTTTAATCTTGTAAGATTATTAAACGAGTAAACTGTAATCGGTTAACGCTGGAGTATATCAGTTCAACAATGTAATTCTGATACATTTTGGTTATACAAAATATATTTTAAACATTAAAAAAATGCGTTTAGCCGTAAAGTTAAAATTTTCAATTTTTCTAAAGTAATCTTAATACAGATTTGGCCAGCCTCTTAAGTAAGGTTTCACAGATTAACTCCTAGTGATTGGACCATTTTTTTTGTTTTTTTATGTGCAACATTTTTTAAACTTTCTTTTAGATCTTGGCAGGTTGATTTAAATATGGCTCAAAATCCTCAAAATGCAAAAAAATATATATGTACTGTTTCTGCTTTATACAAAAGTCTCAATAAGCCAAATGTAATCGTATTTTGTTATTTTATTTATAATATCCTAAAACAAAATGCAAAATGTTTAGGCAGTCAGTTATCTGCAGTATAGAAGAACCAGACAAAGAAATGTAATAGATTTTCTACAATCAATCTCTTCAATTCAATATGGTGTGAACTAAAGTGAACTACACAAGTTATCAAAAATACATCGCTGGCATCGGTAACGACTATTTTTTTTACATGTTATTTTTTCCTCGATGTATTATTAAATTTTGACAGCTTTAGAATATGGTAATTTGATTTTAATCAAATTTAAAGCATATAAACATTTGAGCAAATTTATAATACTTTTCTGAAGATATATTATTAAATTATATTATATATATTAAATAAATCCTATTAAAATCATACTCACATTTGCAAATATCCAGTAGCTTCGACCATGATTCCCGTGTATCAGAACTCATAGACGGCTTGTTAGCCCATCGTACTATGNGAGAATATATAGTTGTGCAGTGTGCCCACTCCTCACTGAGCGTAGAGCGTAAGCTTAAGAAATTGGGTATAATAATATTATAATAATAATATAATAATAACATTTTATACAAATGTCAGAAAATGTACAATATTTTCTTCCTCCCTATTTTATCATTTTAATTCTGAATTCATAGTACATTTTAAGTCTTTAAGGCTTAAATCGAGTAAAACACTTTGTTCCAGTATTTATAGGGTCTTTTCGTGATCTGTTACTCTACATGTATGTAAGCAGTTGGATGCGGATAATGTCGTCGTCCGTTGTGTGAAATAATCGATTGTATTAATGTATATAACAGGGAATTAGACAATATATACGTATTGCATTTGAAATAGCAAAGCCAATATAAAAATTTGAAAAGTCACGGATAGACTCAAGCTACGCATTTTAATTGCCAAAAATGTTGAAGCTTTTTAATGTGACAATCTCAAGTAAATATGTAATATTGGGTATGGCCAAAAGGTCTGAGTTTCAGGTATACTGTTTTAGATAGGCGTGTTTTTTAATCCTGCAAAATCTACAATATGTTGTTAAGTTTTTCTCCTATTTATTTAATTCTTTATTAAAATAAAAATAATAATATAAATTAGAACATGAACAAATTTAATAAAATGAAGAAAAACAAGTAAGAAAAATAGTGCCTGCAACAGGGTTCGAACCGCGACCCGGTCAGATATAAGCAGCTTTGCAGCCTTTTAAACCCTGTCTTGGATTACCAGCTTTATTGTCTGAGAATACGTCCGCACATTTTATTAATTTGTTAAATCTATTTACTGTAAACAGAAAATCATACATATAGCATATTTAAAGTTCTTAATGAATTTCAAGGGCGGAAGGGGGCGTGGACAAATTTTGAAACAAACTTGATCTGAGTGCAATTAGAATGTTGTCTCCAAAATGGGTAGCTTTAGCTCTTATCGTCTCTGATATCTGCTGTTTCACACGGACAGACAGACGGGCAGACAGATAGACGGACAGACAGATAGACGGACATAGCTAAGTCGACTAGTCTGGACGCTGATCAAGAATATATATGTATACTTTATGTGGTAGGAAGGCCTCCTTTTATCTGTTACGTTAATTTTCATTTGGCACTAAGTACCTTTGTTCTCTTCTATGAGTTACAGCATAAAAATCCAAAAACTCACGCTCTATTTGTTTTTATACTGAGAAACAGAAGTAATACATTTAAAAAATTTGCATATTTGTTTTTTGATATATGTCCTATGAAGGCCCCACCGAGCAGAGCTGGAAAAAAATATCACAAGGATACTACAAATTTGTTCTGATTTTTCCGAGCAAGGAAAGTGCTTTTAAATCAAGTTCAGTGCATCCTAAAAATTAATGAAGGGCCCCCAAACTAATGTAAAAACGCTTAAAGCCTCAACAACTCAAATGATAATAAAAATGATATGAGGCTTCTTCATTATTTCTTGTCAAATTAATATAAAATCATTATTTTTGAGCGCAAAATGGTAACAATGTTACCATTGTTAACAATGGTCTGATTATTTAAGCTAGAGTAGATGTTAAATAGAGAACATTATTTCAAGGTACTTAAAAATTTTATTTGATATAGTAAACAGTCATAACTCAGCAAAATATAGTAATATTATAACATTTACATAAAATTCTGAAATACTCATGTTGTGCATTGGTATGCATCCACTGTGGAATGTGATTCCGAGTAGGCCTAGGTGCATCAGCGATTCTTAGAATAACTTTATTGATAAAAATAGCCCTAGCCCCGATTCTACGGTGGTAAAGAGAAGGTAGAAAACTAAGCATTTATTTTGACCGATATGAGGGTAAGTGCGCAAAGTAAGTACTAAGCGCACAAATTAAAAGTTGTGTTTGAACGGATTCAATGTGGACTTTTTGTTATATTTTGAGGGTTCCACACGCATGAGCTGTATGCCAAGAAATTATATGTTAGAGATTTATACAAACTTTTAGTGGTATAAGGGTCATTGAACTCTTTTGATCACCGATCTATGAATGCTAAAATTCCCTTCGTATTGTTAACGTTAGCTGCAATATGTTCATTCAAACTTTTTTTATGTCGAAATGAACTCCTAGTTCATTTGCAAAGGAAATATGATCAGGAACATGGAAGTAAAAACAAGATATTGAAAAGAAAGTTATAAGTCATTCGTTTTCATTTGTTTTAGATCAGGAAAAGAATATTATTAAGCACCATTTCTAAAAATTGTTAAGATTCAGTTGTAAATGTGTAACGAACTATTTGTCTACTATTTGACCGGCCAGTTTAGGGTAGGTGGCGTGGGTTTTTTGTTGAGAGGAAATAGGGGTGTTACAAAATAAAATTGTAGACAGGATAAAAAAATAAATGCGGACCATGAACCAAACGGCTATGAATCGGACGACAAGAAACATCAACGATGTGGAGGACCAGTTGGTGTTGGCCTCCTCTATACCCTCCCTACCAGTAGAATCTAAGAAGATTCCACCCCTTTTCATCTACTATGCTACATTTCCAAATTGCCCTCCATAAACACCAAGTTACTCCATTTTAAGCATTATAATTAAGAATAGAAATAGATAACGATATACATGATTTTGTTGTTTGTTCCTAACCTAATCTTAAACCTAATTGTATTTATATAAATTTTGCTTATTAACTACGAATGTGTATTTGTATGTGTATGTTTGAAAAAGAAATGAATAAGACAAAAAATAATGTAAAAATGGAGTTCAAATTTACTTTACACGTCAAATTATATGGTAGCAGACGGTAGAAAATAATATGTATATGTATGTGTGTGTCAAAACACAAAATTTACACGGCTATGCAGTACTTACGCCGAGTCCAACGATGTCAGCAGGCCTAATGACGTTTGTTGTTGTTGCTGTAAGTTGTTAATGTATAAATGTGATCATATTACGTCCTATGCTGCACCATTAAAAAATTAAGTAGGGGTCGAAAAATTATTTAAGTATGTCTTTATGTACATACATATGTGTAAAACTAATTAAGAATACAAATTATATCTACGATACTTGGCGCGTCCTTGCCACAGGCACGTGAATTATTACGCACACTCCTGTCCTCCAGTCTATCGCGCCAGCAATCACACGACGAACAGGCACGATCAGGTAGGCACCTTGATCACGACGTCTGTATTTGATTCCAATGGGAAGCCTTGCTTTGCTGGCTCCTACTGGCAGCACGCGGAGATCAACTTTAATGTGCGCAGCTTGGAATCGGTGATGAACAGTCAGATAAATTGTTGGCGTCTTGTGCAAAATCAAATCGCCAATGGCGTCTGGGGCGACACGCGGATCTACAACACCAGTTTTGTCCCTGGTTTGCAAGGGAAAAACTCTGAGAATTCACAAATTCCCAGAATGGGAATTTTTCGGTTTCTCTTCTTCTTTGTGGGTGGTGGGGAGTCTCTACCCCGCAGAGGAGTCTCTGCCCCGCAGAGGAGTCTCTGCCCCGCAGACGGGTCAGCGAAACGAATTAGGCGCTTACTTTTTAAAACAAAACTTATTTTAAACACTGTGCTTAGCGTGCCTTTGCTAACTCACCGGCTATATTTCAATGAATGAAGAGGCGGACAATCTGTTGGGTCACTATTATCACTTGTATACATATACATATGTACATATACAGTGGCTCGGAGCTTATTTCGTGCAGTAGAAAAATACAATTTCAAATGGACACTGCAACTAAACTAACAAATATATCAATAAAATTTGAACGCAGAATTTTCAAGAAACACCTAATTTATTAAAATAATAAAAAAAAATTGTCTTTATTTTTAAAACAAAACATTTTTTCATATAAGAACTTTAAAAATTAAAAATTGTATATTAGATCTTTTGAATCGCTTTAATTTT
>VNKC01003024.1:0-70478 GCA_008042775.1 Drosophila pectinifera
TATTTAATAATAAAATATTGCCTTAAAAACGATTTGACCAAAAATTAGGTTATTTTTATTTTTTTAGGACCCAAAAATCCGCATTTGATATCTTCTGAAGAGCATAATTTGGCCAAAAATTTAATGACAGCCAAATGCCGTTTATATTCGGAATCGCCGCTAAAATCTTAATTATTTAATAATAAAATATTGCCTTAAAAACGATTTGACCAAAAATTAGGATATAAAAATGCCGATTTAAGGACCCAAAAATCCGCATTTGATGTCTTCTGAAGAACATAATTTGTGCCAGAGCATCTCAAACTGTACACACGATTAGTTAAAATCTGGTGGTGCACTGCTTCAGATACCAGGCGAACAGAACCAGATAGCAGGCGACTGTTGCCTAAATGCTGCATTTCTGGCACACGCAGCGTAGCTGTGCACCCTAAAAGTATGCTATACAAATTACCATAAACCATTGCGGCCACCAGCTGCCGGTTTCTGTTCGCCTGGTATCTCGCTCTCATAGATAGGCGCAATTGGAGGGAACAAGAAGAAAATTTATAACACAACAAAATAAATAGGATTTTAAATAAATAGATAGATTTATGCTTACGCTGAAAATTGGTTTGCTTCAAGACGAGCTCAGGTTGTGCCCAAAATAAAGACGAAAGGACGGCTCTCGTGTGGCCAGTTGGGGTGCATGGGCATGCCCATGACTGTCCACAAGCACATCCATGAGAATCATGTCGGGGAGTTCGATAAGGATGAACCTTCGAGGCTCCAATTAAAATTGTCAATTGCTGAAAGGTGTAATCAAAGTAAGTCAACACGGTAGCCGTGATTACGATAAGATAATGCCAACGGCGGAGGAGGAGAGGTGGTCACTCCCGCTCCCTCTGGGATGTCCCCGTTGGCGGATAGAAACTTTGTAAACAACAGCAAAACTCACTTAGCCAAAAAGTGAGGAAAGGCCGCCCGTGTAGCTGCTGCTGCTGCTGCTGCTGCGCCTGCTGCTCCGATGGGTGATGGGTGGCTGTCAGCGGGGAATTAAGATAAAACATTGGGCTCCCTGCCTGATAGGCGGCCGGCTCGGCGATTCATTGATTTACAGCGATGATGATTGGCGAGCATGGCGCTGCGGCTACTAGTTAGTTGGTAAGATTGTTAAAATTTAAGTGTCCAGCTGGCAGGCAGCCAGTAGCGAGTGGAGCGGCGCAAGAATAGCACGCGAGTGGTGGTCCGGTCTCGAATCGTGAATCAAGCAAGGATCTAAGTGAACCTATGCATACGCGCAGTGCCCTTCCATATTATAGTCGGTGACCACAATGAGTGCGGTCTATGAGGAGCGACGGCCGAATCCGGTCACAAAGGCCAACTTCCTCTCCAAGTGGTTCTTTATGTGAGTTCAGTGCGTATGCGTAATATTCGTGGCGTACACGTAATGCTTCTAAATTTGTGAACTTGTCAGGAGGGCTGACCCCTCTTGAAGTCCTGTGCTGATAAGATATAACCGTCGCCTGTCGCTTTGACGAACTGCCCATCGCCTCCGGCTTCGCCTTCGCCTCCGTCTCCGCCTCGGGCAGATATAGTATAGTGCTGGCCGTCACTCGGAATTTACGGCGCGAGTGGATTTGCCTTTGGGGGCGATAATAGCGATAATTGCGATAAAAGAATCCGCGACAGCCGGGCGACACCTGTCACAGCATGTCCGTGTCCGTCAATAACCAACCCCCAACCTGGTGCCACCGCACCTGGCCTGTGCTCTCTGTCTCCTTCCAGCTGGACGCGCGAGATCCTCGTCAAGGGGCTGCGCCGAAGCCTCGATCCCGCCGATCTCTATGCCCCCGAGCCGAGCCTCGAGAGCACCCACGTCTCCGGTTACCTGCTGGGCCACTGGGAGCAGGAGCTGAAGCGAAAGAAGCCCAACGTCCTGAGGATGATATTCAAGGCCTACGGCTGGAGCTTTGTTCCGATGAGCATCTTTTACTCAATCATGGCCATCGCAGTGCAGTGAGTAATTCTAGGGGTTATAGTAGGGCACTATGGAGATCAGTAATTACAGGGAATCCCTTCGTTGCTCCCGCAGCACAACGCAGCCCTTGATGCTGGGCGGTCTGGTGTCCTTCTTCTCGGAGAGCACCGAGAACATCAGTAAGCACTCGGCCTACTTGTACGCCATGGGCGTGGTGCTGTGCTCCCTGATCTCGGGCCTCTTATTCCACCCGTTCATGAAGTACCTGTTCAGCGTGGGGTCCCGCGTCCGCCTGGCCTGCGCGGGATTGGTCTACCGGAAGTTCCTGCGCGTCTCTGTGGCGGCGGACAACAGTGGAGTGAGTGGCTACGCCATTGCCCTGATGGCCACGGATCTGCCGACCTTCAACGAGTCCTTCTATAGCTTCCACGAGCTGTGGCGGGGTCCGCTGGAGGGTGTGGTGTTCGTGTACATCATTTACCAGCTGATTGGCTGGCCGGCGGCGGTGGGACTGGGCACCATCGTGGCCTTTATCCCCTTGCAGGCGTGGGCGGCGCGGGCCATAGCCCGGTACAAGCGCCAGTCGGCGGATTACGGGGATGAGCGGGTTAAGCTGATGAACGAGATCATCGCGGCGATGCAGCTGATCAAGATGTATGCGTGGGAGAAGTCCTTTGCCAAGCTGATCGGCAAGGTGCGCCAGGAGGAGATGAAGTCTATCCGGGGATCGACATACATCTACGCTGGACTGCAGTGCACGGGCATGATCTCGAAGCTGTCGCTGTTCCTCTCCCTGGTCACGTACGTCTTCTCCGGGGACCTGGTCACCTCGCAGAAGGTGTTCATCGTGGCCAGCTACTACGACCATCTGAACGACTCGCTGCTCCACTCCTGGCCCCTGGCCATCAACATGTGGGTGGAGACGATCGTGGTGGCCAATCGCGTCAAGGACTTCCTTTTCCAGCACGAGAATCCCGCCGACGGCGGCGTGGGCAACTTCAAGGACCCCGATACGGATCCTCAGCATGGAAACTTCCCGGGACGCACCAGCAATCCACGGGCCGAGGTCAAGAGCATCACGGTGCAGAAGCTCACCGCCAGCTGGGATCAGGCCAAGCAGGAGAAGCGCCATCGCCACATCGAGGACGTGAGCTTCCAGGCTAGCGATCAGCAGTTCGTGGGCATCGTGGGCACCGTCGGAGCCGGCAAGAGCACTCTGCTCCAGGCGATCCTCGGCGAGCTGGACATCATCAGCGGCAGTGTGGAGCTCAACGGCGTCCTGAGCTATGCTCCCCAAGAGCCCTGGCTGCTCCGAGGCAGTCTGCGGGAGAACATCCTCTTCACTGAGCCCTACGACGAGCAGCGCTACCACGAGGTCCTGCGGGTCTGCCACCTGGACAAGGACTTGGAGCAGCTGCCGGCGGGCGACGACACCCGAGTGGGCGAGGGCGGGGCCAGCCTCAGTGGAGGGCAGAAGGCCAGGGTCAGCCTGGCCAGAGCTGTCTACCGGAAGGCGGACATTTACCTACTGGACGACCCGCTGTCCGCCGTGGACTCGCACATCAGCAAGATCCTGCTGGATCGCTGCCTCAACGAGTTCTTGTGCAAGAAGATCCGCATTCTGGTCACCCATCGGGTGCAGTTGCTCCGGCATGTCGACCACCTGGTGCTGCTCGAGGGCGGGCGGATCTCCGTTCAGGGGCACTATGATGCTTTGAAAAAGCTCATCCGCTTCCGGATGTCGGTGGCCAATGACGCCGAAGTAGCCAAACTGCGGGCCGTTCGCGCGGACAGTGTCTACGAAGATCCGGAGCCGCGGAAGTCCCTGTCCCAGGAGGAGCACCTCGACCGCGATCAGCTGGAGCAGCAGTTCAAGGAGCAGCAGCACCGGGGCTCTGTCAAGCTCACTACCTACCAGGCGTACCTCAAGGTCCTGGGCCAACCCTTTGTGGTGGTGCTTATCCTACTCTTGTTCGTGGTGGCCCGTGCCTCGGAGGCCACCATGGACATCTTCCTGTCCAAGTGGTGAGTTATCTCACTTTGATTATTTACAGTTTAGGGAAATTTTCCTATAAGTCATGCATGAATCTGTGAAGTTTCTATGGGCTGAAAGGTGTATAGATCCCATGTGACTTAGTGTGATTAAATAAGCACAAATTTGGTGTTGTAAAAAGAGTATTGAAAAGTCCCATTCAAAGTTTCCACACAAATCCCTGTTTAACAGGCAAAATAATCATTTTTAAAAGAAATTGTGGCTGGATGATGACTCACACTTAGCTTGTCTGATTTATAGATGTATAGCTACAAGGTTAATAACACCAGAGATTGATAAAAAAGTCGTGTCTACCGGTTCCAGTTGTTGATTGCCATAAATATTGGAGGCATTTCCGAGCAGATGGAGCAGAGTTCACTATCTGGAGGCCACATGTTATATGGTTATTCCGGAATCTACCAATCAGCTCGTCATAATTTATAATTTATAAACAAAAACCCCTCTTACTTAGAAATTTGGTAAACAGAACCAAAAAATATTTACTTGAATTGCATGATAAGGCAGCTTTTTCAAATGTCTAAAAATGTATATGATAATTTTTCAGGGCCACTTGGGAGGAGACGGAGCCCAACCAGCACGAGCCCATCCCGGAGTACCACAGGACACGCATGCGCATGGTCATCCTGTACACGCTGCTCATCCTGAGCACCCTCATCTTCTATGTGCTGCGCACCTTTGGCTTCTTCGCGATGACCCTGCGCATCTCGTTGCGGATCCACAACCACCTCTTCCGCGGCATCATCAGTGCCTGCATGCAGTTCTTTACCCTGGCCACCTCGGGCCGGATCCTGAACCGCTTCTCCAGCGACATCCTGGCTATTGACATCAACCTGCCCGCCTCGCTGATGGACTCCATTGAGTTTGTGGTGAACGGGCTGGCTGTGCTCGCGGTGGTCAGCACGGCGAACACCTGGCTGCTCATCCCGGCCTTCCTGGTGGTGGCTCTGCTCTACGGATGTCGGTGCCTCTACATTGGGGCGAGCAGGAGTCTGAAGAGGATTGAAACTATCTGTAAGTCATTTCGAGGCTGCTGCAGCTTTTACATGCTTATTACTACTTAATATTTAAATTAACTCGTAAATTTACATTTATTCACTAATACTTACAGCCCGCAGTCCCATCTACTCCCACACGAATGCCACCTTCCGGGGGCTGGCCACCATCCGCGCTCTCAATGGGGCCAAGCAGATGGAGCGGGACTTCCATCATTACCAGAACGAGAACACATCGGCTCTGTACCTGCATGTGAGCATCAACCGGGCCTTCGCCTTCTGGACGGACTTGATCTGCGTGCTGTACATCCTGGCGGTGACATTCAGCTTCCTGATTCTCGATAGCAGCCGAGAGTTTTACAGCGGAGACGTGGGCCTGGCCATAACGCAGTCCATGAAGCTGGTGCTGATGTGCCAGGCGGGCATGCGCCAGACGGTGGAGCTGGAGAATAACATGACCAGCGTGGAGCGGGTGCTGGAGTACGCCAATATACCCCCGGAGCCGGCCTACGAGACGGAGAAGTCGGTGAATCTGCCGGCTCTCTGGCCCAGTAGCGGACAGCTGGACTTCCGTGATCTCCGGTTGAAGTACAGCGAGCGAGGTCCCTACATCCTCAAGGGACTCAACTTTACGATTCGCGGCGAGGAAAAAGTCGGGATCGTAGGCCACACGGCGGCTGGTAAGTCCTCCATTGTGGCGGCCCTTTTTCGGCTGGCTCACATCGATGGTAGCATCGCCATCGACGGCTTCGAGACCACGGAATTGGGCCTACACGATCTGCGACGCAGGATCTCGATCATACCGCAGGATCCCATACTCTTCTCCGGTTCGCTTCGCTTCAACCTCGACCCGTTCGAGGAGAAGTCGGATGCGGAGCTGTGGCAGGCCCTGGAGGCCGTCAAGCTGAAGGGGTTCGTCTCGACCCTCAAGCAGGGCATCTACTGTCAGCTCCACGACTGCGGGGCCAACTTCAGCATGGGCCAGCGGCAGCAGGTCTGCCTGGCCCGGGCCCTGCTCCGCCAGAACAAGATACTCATTATGGACGAGGCAACAGCCAATGTGGACCCCGAGTAAGTCTATACCTTGTTCTATCTGAAAAACAAAAAAATATATAAAGTCAAGCTTGAACTTAAACTTAATTTATAGCAAGAAATGGTGAAAAGGTGTACCCTAAGATATTGCGTAAAAAAGCAAGTTCTATCTAGGAGATTATGTTTATACTATCTGACAGCTTAAAAAGGACATTTTAATAGTTATAAATTTTTAATACACAACTTGAAAAGGGGTGCTTGCGTTTTTCTGGTTAATTACAGCTAGTACTCATAGGGTAATAACCGAAAATAAAAGGATAAACTGGAAAGTTATCAGCAAACCATAAAGTTTAAAGTTTTCACACCCATTTCAGGTGATATAGAACTTTCTTCTGGGCTTGCCAGTTATTACAAATAAATACTTATTAATATCTGAGGTTCAAATGCTTTAATTCCATTTTTAAATGAGTACTTCGAATTAATTTAAGCTGAATACAACTTACTTGCCTAACCCGAATTAAATTGTAAACTCCTTCTTCCCGTTGCAGGACCGACAATCTCATCCAGGAGGCAATCCGCACCAAGTTCGCGCACTGCACCGTCCTGACAATAGCACATCGCCTGCACACGGTGATGGACAACGATAGGGTGATGGTGGTGGACATGGGCCGTGTGGTAGAGCTGGGGCATCCCCACGAGCTGCTCCACAACCGGCACGGCTACCTGCACCGTTTCGTGGAGAAGACGGGCGTGGGCACGGCCCAGCACCTGCGGCACTTGGCGGAGCAGAGCTACCGGAAGCGGGTGCTGGGCAAGAAGACGGAGACGGAGAGGAACGCGGTGCTGGAGCTGGGCTACAAGGGGACGACGTTGTGAAAGACTGCGGGATGCTATGCGGGATAGTTTGGTAATGAAAAGAGTGCCTTGGGGGCTGTTTGTTCTGTAAGGTATGGTAATTATAGACTTTATTATAGTGAACTGATCTTTAAATATAGTTATATATATGTATATATATTTAATATGTACGTTATAATATATACTCGTACTGCTGCTGTCTCCTCGAATGAAGGTCTGTTGGAAAAGCAATTATCCTTGCAGCAGGAATATGTCCTCTAATTTCAGCTACTCGTACTGTCTGGCTTTGATTCGCTCTCTATTAACTACGAGATCCTTTCTAGTAGTTGTCCTTTGGTTTCAAGTCACATGAGAAATGTCGAAATGTCTGTTTTGTTTCCTTTCGTGGTTGAACTCTACAAGTTGCTTCTCTGCTCTTCTGTTCTCTGCTCCTTTCTAGGCTTAAAGATTTAGTTTTAACTTAGGTGTGCGATAGTATATATGGCATTTGGATTCTAGATGTATATAAGGTTAGCATTGCGAGACTTTCGCTTCATATATAAAATTTCCCTTTTGGTAGAGTGTAAATGAATTTATCGCATTCGGTTTGTTTAATACAAGATTCTCTTCATATAATATAGTTGTATGTATGTAGGTTGTTGTTGTTTGTTGTGTATATAATGTAAATATTTTTAAAGTAAATAAAGCATATTCATGTATGTATATATAATTGGTTTTAAAATATTCTCTTCTCTCTTCTTGTTCATTTTAGCTTATTTAAAATTCGCTTAAAGTCTGCCTTCAACATTATTTATTTATTTTTGATGTAAATAGAAAAATCAGTGATTCTCGTTTTGTTTATATATAATCTCTTAATTGTTTTCTTTTTCTTGTGCTTAAAGGTAGAGTGTTTCAAAAAAACAAAGTTAAACCTTGAAATTCTTCCCCAAATTCCAAAGTCTAAATTGTTTTTAATTCTTTATATATTTTGAATGTAAATAAGTAACTAGATTTGGTTTGTCCTAGAAATAAGATTGTTTGTTTGCTCGTTTTGCTTTTATTTTTTAAGAAAAATTCGATGCTTTAATAAAATTTTTTTTTTTTTCGTTTTTTTTTCGTTTTTTCTCTAACTGTAATTGTTTTAGCTAGAAGTTCTCCAAGCAACTCTACGTTTGTATTTATTTTTTGGTATTTCTCACAGTTAAGCTTCTTTGATTGAGCACAAAAGCAAAAATGAGAATTGTTCGGTTTCTGTATGCGGTTTCCTGGGGATTTTCCAACTAAACCTTAACCATATATCATCAAATTCTATATATTCCTATGGCTACGAATGGGAGAGGTCCGGACTCCGCATTGGACAGACCCCAGAATCTTCCCCTATTCTCGACTAGCCCAATGGGATGCCCCTCTCTGATGTGCTTTTGTGAACCTAAGATCGGAACCTAAGTTGGAACGGAACATAAGGAGAAAGTATAGACAGTAGCATCCCTATATAGCGTTCAATTGGAAGTCAATTTAGATTTTAAGCATTTTGTATAATCATCATCCTTAGTATCAAGGTGTGTGAGTGTTCCCTAAAGCTGGTTTACATATATAGTTGGGCAAAAATATGTGGTAAAGGTGCGAATGGCCCTGTCTGGCCATTCCGGAACCAAAATCAGGATTAATGTGAACGTGCGTGCTTCGCAGTGAAACGCATATTTTGATTATAAAATATGGTCCCGAGGTTGTTAAATATTTCTTCCGTCTCCACCGACTTTCTCTTTCTACTTTATGTTCATTTGTTTCTTTTTTTTGGGTTCAATAACATCCTTATTTTGGGAGCTAGAGCGGCGATTTGGAGAGCTAGAGCTTTGTCACTATAAAGTACAATATAGATAAGGCGTTGTGTATCAGCTTTTTTCTTCATTTCTGTCGATCTGTCCGGGCCTGTTGGCTATGGGATCACTACGAGTGAGATCTGTTCTCTAGGTTGCCTCTACGCGGTGTGGTTTTCTGGTTTAATCCTTAAAGCCTTTAACCCAAAGCTTAGTTTAATATATAAACTGCGTTACAATATTATTCTCTATTTAAATTAGTAAAGTTGTGCCTTTTTATGCTTTCTTTGTATGCTTATTATTTTTTTGGTTGAAAAAAATAGAGTAGTATGAATTTGTTATGCAAGTTGTTTTTTCTTTCAATTATTTGTTGTTACTGTGTAAGTAATTCTTTTAGCATTTAGTTGTTGTTGGTGTGTATGGTAATATATAATTGGGTTTTTGCTTTAAAAAAATGTGTGTTCCATTAATGTTCCAAAAAGAGAGTCTAACAAATGGCATCATGTGTTGGGTGTGTACATTTTGTGTTTGTAATGTTATTATTATCGCGTGCTTTTATCGTGACCTTTAAGTGTTTACCGTGTCCAGAGAGTTAGCCAGTTAGTCCAGTTATCCTTGAATTCTTGGTAGCAAATCCTCAGCCTACTTGTGTCCCGGCTCTATGATCTCCACGGTGACGCTCTCGGCCACCGGATTGGTGGTGATGTTGGTGGTCAGCGCCTGCTCTTGGGGCGACTCCAGCTGGTGGTGCTGCTGGTGCTGGTGGTGGCCATGTGGATGGTGCTGCTGCTGATGCTGCCGATGGGCGGATCCATGGCGCTCATGGTGGGCCGCTGCCACCTTGCCGGGAGCCACCGAGTTGCTGCGATTGGAGCGCACCGAGGCGGCGGAGGCGTTGCTGGCACTGCCGTGCGAGTCAGAGCCTGAGGAAGGGTTAACCGGAAACGGGAGAGGCATTAGTTTCCAAGAGATCACTGGCACCAGCAGCTACACTCTACGGATAACCGACTGACAGGGAAGTTATCGTTGGGTATCACAACAGGACAACAGCAATGTGGTCTCAACGGGGCACTCGTGTCCCACTGGGACACCTCGAGCTCCCTTCTACTTGGTAATATTAATTAATGAAGCCAGAGTAAAGAAGGAAACTATAGCCGTGCTAACAGAAGGAAACCAAAAGCGAGAACTCAACTGAAGAGGGGATGCTGCAATGGATCAAAACAGGTTAAGAAAGAGAGGTTTCGATGAGGTTTCTTTATGTTTGGTAGAGTAAGAGTAAGAGTTAGCTTAAGAGTATCTACGATCGTTTATTTTTGTATCTGTGGCGGCGTGACTGCGTATCTGGTATCTGTATTTTTGTTGGGTGTTTTCTAGGGGCTTCTAGTTAGCGGTGGCAGGAGTAGTGGAGGTTGGAGTATTTAGTGGTACATACAGGTTTAACCGCAACTCTCGACTACAGCTTACATTCTAGGGTAACAACACTTCGAGCCAAGAACAAGAACAACAACGAGTACAACGAACGACTACGAGTAGTACACTGGGGAAAATAACGCCCTTAAATCAGTTATCAGTTACTATAGTTATTATCAGTTTTGGAACAGAGCTCGTTCTCCATTCCACAGATCTAAGGACTTCACGAAAATCACATATCTTGGTGAAGTATTTGGGAGCAATATGAAAACACGGATGTACAAGTTGGGAAATTTAGGGAAGTAGCTTTTTCTCTGGAAAGTGGTTATACTGTACCATATAAATTCTTTATAGATGGAAAATAGCTTAGAAAAAGGCATTCTCCATTGATCAGAAACAAAACCATTATATTTTGTGACAGAACCATTTGCGAATCATAAGGTAGAAACTGCCTAACAGCAGGAAATGGCTTAAGAATAATAGAAAAAATGAAAACATTTATGAACAGGTAAGTAAAAACGTATTTTGTGATTATAATGCCCCATTTCAAGAATTTTTGAACAGAATTAATTGGGAATCATAAAATGACTTACAATGGGAAACTTCGGAGAATACCTGTGAGATGAAACAATACTACCCTCTGGTCTCACAAATTATCTAAAAACCAAATTGAACTTCCAAGAAAATACATTTAACAACTGATTCGAGACGCATATTTCCCCCGAGTGTACGTTTACGAATTACGGGTACGATTACAACGCTTTTGGACACAACAACGTTCGCTAGACGAGACATCAACGTCTACGAGAACACTACGCAGACTGGTGGGTTTTGGTGGGTTGTTATTGTTTTTAGTGGGTTTATGCTGCTCGCAGGTCTGCCTACCTCTGGACCACGATATGGATGCATTTCTTAGCGCTTTCTTTGAGTTTCTTTGCAAGTCTATGGTGATACGTAACAGACAGATACACATGATCTATGATATAGTTTGCGATATGTGCGGCGTTCTCTAGAACTTGTTCGTTCTGCCGCAGGCGGGGGCCGTCGTCCCCGCCATGGACACCTCGTAGGTGGTGCTGCTGGTGCTGGGCAGGGGCGTCGGCGTAGGCGTTGGCGTGGGCGTGGGCGAGGGCGTGGCTGAGGTGGCAGCGTACGGTGTGCTGGTCGCGACTGTGTGGGCCGCGACTGTAACAGTGTTGGTCGTTGTCGTTGGCACATAGGGCAAAAAATGGCTGTGGACCAGGTTGTGCTGGCTGGCGGCGCTCGCATGCGAATGCGAATGCGGGTGTGGATTCGAATGCGGATGCGGGTGCTCCAGCAGGCGGGAGCAGGTGGACACGTCGCTGACCCGCGAGTCGCTGGAGCGCGTGTTGCTCTTCGAGCGGATCATGCGTCCTTTTGGGGGTTCGCGTCGAGACCGGGTTGGGTTTTCCATTTCCGTATTCCGTATTCCGTGGGGTTTGTTTGTGTTTTGTTCCGAGTTGTTTCATGTTTAGGTTTTGTGTGTGTGTTTTTATTTGGTGGGCGACGGGGAATATGAGCGGTTGGAATACGTTTAATATTTTCGCTTTCAGCTTTCAGCACGCGACATTGAGGGTTTCGGGGGGCCAGAAACTCAAATAACAATATAAATAACCCAAAACACGAAAAAAAAAAAAAACAAAGGACAGGAAGGTAATTTCAAACAACTGTCCGCTGGGCTTAGCACAACAACAATTATCGCAGTAATGGCGTTGGGTAAAACGCTTCTTAAACTGTCAGTCAAATTGATTGGGCCACCCCTCACCCCCACCACCCCCAAGACCCAAAAAAAAAAGAAGAAAAAAGGTGGCTAATATGGCCACTATGCTGCCCAGCGGGTTAGTTGCAGGCCAAAATAATACATTGTAGGGGTTTTCATGGTTATAAATCTATTCTTTTGGCTACAAAATAATAGAATCAGTTTATGGATTTTAATTTATATGAAAGGTATACGTTATAATGAGTTCTTATTTATATTAAGATTCGTTCATGTTACTTCCTTTGTAATACCATAATTAAATAGTAATATATGTTATATTTAAATAAAGGTTAAGCCTTTTCAACGCATATACATTTGATTTAAGTTAATTCAGCAGGAGAGCTACTTTTAAGTGTATTAAGTTCTGGTAAAACTAACAGAAGAAGTGGGAACGTATTCTCCTCTGAATTATTAATTTATGTAAATGTTCCCCGCAGTAGAAGCTTCGATAAAGTTTTGTTATTCTGTCCAATTTCAAGGGCTTCTTCACACTCCCATCACGTTTTCGAGTACAACCCCCGAGTGTCTATAGTTTTGGGTTGGTTTTCTGGTGATTTTGTTAGTTTCTTGTTTTGGGTGACTGATCAATTGCTGACTGACTGGCTGACTGATTGACTGATAGATTGATTGATTGGGTAAGTATTCAAGGGTATCTCTTTCTCTTTTCGTTTGGCTGCAAAGGGAAAGTTCGGCAGGTTGTCGACAAATGTAGGGCTTGTAAAATGGCACACAGAATATAGTTTGCTGAGTTAAATATAGAATATATTAGAATATATCAAGAATATTTAATACTTTTAGCGTGCCTGCCATTTTACAAGTCCTCGTAAGAAAACTCATACAAAAAGATGAAAACATAAAGCAGAAAAATGTTGGAAATGTAAGAACCAAAAATGCAATCGCGAAAGACCAGAGAGAGGGGGAGAGAGGGAGAGTTGGAGACTTGAGCAAGGGCAATCGATGTCGATATCGATACCGATATCGACTCCGACTCCAACTCCGTCAGAGATGGACCGGGGTTTGGATACAAACCTGTCTTACCTAGCGACGGGTTCGGCGAGTGGGGCCGCAGGGAAGCCATGCTGGGCTGTCGGGATGGCGCCCGAACCGACATCCGGGAGCCGCGGCGCTCCTGGCCGTGGAGCAGCTTGCTGTCCCTTAGTAACGAGACGTTCATCAGGCGCGGATTCGGCGTATTGAAGATGGTTCTGTTCTCACGCCAGCGAGCCCTGCAAAATGGCAAAATATTCAGACAGAAATTAGTTGGCTCTCAAGGAGGAGCAGCACCCGCGAGGATGATGAGGGGACAAGCGGATGTGCCGGGGTGTGGTAGTGATGCTGGCACTCTCTGTTCAGCAGGCTAGAAAATTAATTGGTGCTCGATTTATGTATCGCTTTGCCAACGAACCAACCACAAATTAATGGTGAAGCCCCATCGAAGCAGCACGGGCCAATTGACCCACTTTATTGGCGAGCAAGCGGGGATGGGATGGCTAAGATGCGATGCGATGAGCGAGATATTTGGAACTAAGATCAAAGGTCGCTGATTTGAAGCTGGCTATGATTATTAACTTAATTAAGCCATAAAAGGACTTTAAGGAGTGAAAATATTACAAGAATATCGCTTGAGAAAATGTCGATTAGCGATTTTGTTTTAGTTAATGGAAATATACTAATAATCCAAATAAATAAGATTTATGATTATAATTTGCCAAATAATAATAATGGTAATAATATTTGCTAGAATATCACAATATCTTTAAAACTCTTAGCTTATTAATATAAACTTTGATCTTTCCGTAAATCTATAAATCACCTAGGACTGTAAATATTACTTTTATAACTTAGTACTTTAAGTAATAATATTTATAGAAAAGTGGAACCCTTGCAAAGGTTTATTTTATAGCGTAATGTTATTAGCATTATTATTAGCAGGCACTAAGCTGAAGCGTCAGAGTGTTTATTATCTCTAATAAAATATATCTTTCTTTTCAAGCGACATTCATCGAAAGTGGCTATTGACCTAGATTCGCTGCTTAAACAGTGACTTGTGTGCGGAGTGTGTGTGCAGAGTGTGCAGAGTGTGCGGCGTGTGGGTGCGATGCCGGGGGGCGATGAAGATGTTTGCATTGCAATTTACTCACTGGCTAAACAATCGCAGGACGACACAAATAATAACAAACATCAATGCCATTCCTACCAGCACGAAAATCATGGCCGGGTCGATGTAGGTCTCGGGTCCCCGCTTATCCTGGCGCCCTGCAACAACACAGCAACACAGACATCAGTCCATTAACTCCCCATATCCACTGCCCCTGTCAGTGGCCAGCAGCAACCGACCTTTGCACTCCACGGACCCGTCCTTGGCCCAAATGGGCGACATCTCGAAGCGGCAGACGCACCGCCCGTCCCGGCACTCCGTCTGGAAGTAGCGCATCTCGCACTGCTCGTTGAAGAAGCAGGACTCGTTCACGGCGGCCTCTAAGGAATCCAGAAATCAGGAAGTCCACCACGGAAACAGGAATCAAGAACGGAGTTCGAAGCGGAAAGAAAGAAAGGGAATCAGTTAAGCTGACAAACGGATGGGATTTATACACCGCCGGGGGAAAAAAGTTTCTAGGACATCCAGCAATTAATTCTTCCTTTATATTAGAATTGTTGTGCCATTCAATTTGCTGTTCTAAATATTCTCTAAAAATAAATACTAATCATATTGTTAAGAAATCTTCTTCACTATTTAACTGGTAACTATATTTTTCCCAGTGCACACATCGGGCCAGGCCAGAGACCAGGCCCTGATATCTGGGCGAAAAATATTTGTTGGCTGTCGCTCCTGTTTGCGGATTGATTTAATGGCCTCGATTGAAGCCCGATTGACTCCCACAGTCCACTGTCCTCTTTGTCCACCGGTGACAAGTATTATCAAGGAACAACCGGGGATTACCGGCCAGATACACACGCAGATACAGATGCAGAGATACTCCGGCCGGAGTCAACGTCTGACTGACTGTCACGGCTGTCAGGCCCGAGCACCGATGGTCAATGGTGGCCAGATATTTCGGCGTCACGCCCATAAAAATAGATCGCCCAGTGACAGTGGTTCCTCAAAGGGTCATAAATATGCGTTCGGAATGTACCTCCAAGCCGTGATTTCTCGTTTCGACATTAATTTACAGAGGCGCACGTGCCTATCTATGGTATATCTATTATAATTATGTCAAACTTGCATTAGTCAGGGGTTCCGGAACCCAAACCCGACCCTCCAGCTGCTGCTGCTGCCAAGTTTTCTATTTTAATTTACAGGAAAACAGAGTTTGTGGCTGCGCCCCGCAATCAAGGCAAGGCTGTGGGGATTTCCCCTGCAGTAGCTGCTGCCGTTGCAGTTTTTTAATGAAAACTTGGCAGAGTGACAGCGGAAAACCGGGGCCTAAGTCGGGGGAAAAGGGGGAAGGGCAGGGAAAATGTTCAACAGTAATGGCCTTACCTTTGCCACATTTATCAATGTGATTGGTGATGGGCAGATCCTCGGTACACTGGCAGGACTTCTTCTTGGGGTCGCATATGGAGCCAGGGAAGCCGCACTCCAAGGTATTCTCGCACTTGTCGCCGAACTTCTTCTGGCCTCGGCTGGCATAATCTGTTCAAAGGGTTAACGCAAGGATTTGGTTAGCAAAAACGTGACTAATCCCAGGCGTAAAATTTGTAATGGAAAAACGCCACAAGAAACTTTCCCCGATATCAATAAAAAAGCAGAGCAGGAAAAAAATTCCTAAAGTGTTTGTTTTTCATCCTTTTTCCTGTTCCTTGGTCTTGGAAATCCCCCAACGACTTTGGCGGCAGATTAAAATGTAAATTCTCTGGCAGCCTTGCAGAGAGAGGTGTTGTGTGTGTGCGGATTCTTTTTGCCCCCGAGGATACGCGGCTTCCGAGGATACGCGGCTTGGGAGGACACTCGACTGCACTAGGAATCCTTCATTAAGTTTGAATGGAATAAAAACATGACTCACGACGACGCACACACTCGAGTCCGCGGCCCTTCACATCTTAATTAAGCTCTTGGGAGCAACTCTCCTCTCCGGCGGGGCCAGAGTCGACAATGTGTGAGAAATCTCAGCCTTCCACACGGTAAAAAATTGAGGTATGAAACGGGGTTCCATGCAGGCTCATTTCACAACGAAGTAAAGCTCGCATCGCCTCGAGCCTCGACTGTTCTGAAACTAATGCAACACCTGGATCTCATTTCTGCCAGTGTGCCGCTGTCGCTGCCTTTTCAGTTGCCTCACTAATTTTGTTGATACTCCCGGCCCGTAATTACCGCGACCGAGACCGCGACTGAAAAGGCAGCAGCGGATGCGATGCGCCCGCCATTTAAGCCAGCGGAAGCGGAAGGGCAAAGACAAAAACAAAATGGCTGCTCATGCAGCTAACGGGGGTGCGCCATTTTCCAGATGCCTGCTCACAGTGTGTGTGTGCCCCACCCCTCTGCCGTGTGTGTGGTGGCAGGCCCAAGTCTATTTGCTTGCGGTTTATTTTTAAATGCACTCACTAACCGGGCTATGAATAGGACTTTGCCTTGCAAGGGGCTCTAAAAAATGAGAAATATACTAAATACCCAAGCGAACCCGGGGACAGTGGAAAGTGCCGGGCTTTGGGCTTCCTCGTTTTAAAGTTTTCTTGTCTTGACTATAATTATAGGGCTGATTACCGGGTTTCGATTTATTTTCGGCCCACGGAAACCCCTTTCAATGCACTGAAAATGAATAAACTTTAATCTAATCAATGGCAGCTACTTCCCAGAAATCAGCGGCTTTTTTTTATCAGAAAAAATACTTGAAATGGAGACAGTCACAAGCACAACAAATTCAAACCTCTAAGTTGACAAAGAGATTGATTTAAAAGACATTTTCGGAAGACTAATGTGATAAATCAATTTATTAATATTAAAGAAATTAAAGTGATAGGGATAAAGTTAAATCTAAGGTATCACAGTTCTACTACAAGCCCTCAAGAAAATTAGGAAACAGTTTAGACCATAAATATTATTTTATATATATAATTGAAAGAAAAAACTAGACTAGACTAGACTCTGGCAATAAATACGTGACCTTAAAATGATTAGAGTAGCATCAAATGAAGTATAAATTTAAGTATATAGAGTGTAAAAACATACAAGATAATATCAAACATTAAAAAACGCTAGAGGCCTAAAGATATTATTATAAGTGCAACTTTATAGCTATTTTAATGTACAACATACATGTATCTATTATATTTTGTCTTGGATAAAACGCGGCCCACTTGTAGGCACTGAAAATAAATTGTTTTTAAATGCCTTAGGACTTACGGGCACCAAGTTTTAAACATAAGTTACAAAGCCAACAAAAATAATGATTCGATTTCAAAGGCCGACTGGTTAGGCATTAAATTCATTTAATAAAGGCCCTTAAAGGACACTCGCTTTTCGGAATTTCGTAAGGTCTTAGGCTCAACAAGGGCGTCCTTCTCGGTTATCCCATCAACAACTATTACTCATGCATTGGGACCAACTCGACCCCAATGGACCCCGACGTACCCTCCACGTAAAACTGGATCAAAAAGCCTGAAAAAAAGGAGAAATGCCAGCTGCCGCAGTTCCACGTTTCCCCCGGCAGCTGGGTTTCATTTGGTTTCCGTGGAAACTCGGTGGGAAAATTCTATGCAAGTGTTGACAAAGTGGTGGACCATGTCCGTGACCCGAGGCCAACCTTTTGATAGCGAGTCGCACCAGAAAGCGATTACCCAATTCCGTGGCCCGCAAAAGCCCTCCACAAACTGCAGATATCAGTGATTAAACGGCCAGAAAGCTGCATTAGCGGCGGCGGCATTTATAATTAACCTAACTGGTCGGGCCATTAAAGCCAACTTTGCTTATTTCGGCACCATCATTAGCCCTACTCTGCACAAAAAGAACTGGCAGCGGGTACAGGGCAAAACTTGGCACATTTTTTCCATATCAAATCCATTTAAGTTTCGTATGAGAAAACTACTTTAATGCTCGCCAGAGGATGAGTGGCTGGGTAGGAATAACGAACCCAAGCCACACTGGCTTATGGGCTTACGGAAGAAGCTATGTGGAAATTATGTAAAGAACTCTGCCTTGAGGCAGATTCTGAAAAGCGAGTTTATTAAGAGGAAAATGTTTGACACATTACTGACTTTGGAATCTGTAAGGATAATAGGGGAAAAAACTACTTCAAGTGTTGGAATGCGTTGCAGGGAGGTCTGGTACGGGTAGAGTTAAGATCTTACAATACAACAAATATATTCGCATTTCTTGGGCATAAATTAAGTTAACTCTCTAAAAGGATGTGGCGTTAATACAAGATAATTTTTGAGGTATAAGCTTTAATATATATTAAGCTTTTTATAGAAAGAATATTATTAAATAACTGTTAGCCTAGAGATAGGAAACCACAGCATTTAAGGAGTACCTTAGCCCTCAACTAAACTAGAGCTTGCTCCTTGAACAGAAGTGACTTCTTAGAGATCAAAGCCACCAAGCTGCACTGCCACGGAATTATTTAGCAGACTTTTTTGAGAAAATGTGGGCCACTGTCTCTGGTAGCTGCTTATGCAATTGCAATGGAATTGCCCGAAGCCTGGCCACCTTGCCTCCGGCGAAGGGGGAACAAAAGACCGTCAAGGCAGCCGCATCATACATATATGACACCTCTCTGCGGTGACGTCAGTCTGGAAAGCCAAGCCTATGGCCTGGCCGCTACTGCTGCATTCTTATCTGGGACTTGGACGTGCTGGCGGACTACTTACCGAACTCTGGCGTGGTCGTCTCCGGGCCCGCGCTGAAGGCATTCACGGCAAAGAAATTATCACCGTCATCGGCCAGCGTCAGCGGCGGCAGCAGGGCCATAACGGATACGAGGCATAGGAACTGGCTCCCGCCCCGGCTCCAAGCCCCCGACCAAATCCTTGCCCATCCCGGCGACGACTTCCGCCCCACGTTGGGCGCCATGGTCATTAACGATGGCTGGGCACGCGTTTTCAGGGTGGCGACAATGCTGTGTCCGCCAGTTATTGCTGCTCCTCCAGCTCCTGTGACTCCTGTGGCTCCTGTGGCTCCTGTTGCTCCTTTTGTTGGTGTGGCTCTGGGCGTTGGTGTAGCTGCGGCTGGTGTTCCTGTGGCTGTTACTGTGGCGACGACCACTTTGTGGCTTAAGTACAAGTGACTTGTGCTGCTGTTGGTCAAACACTCGGCATCTGTGGCCTCGTCCTCTTCATCGACGGACGGCGGCGGTTGCTGGCGACGATCTGGCGTCTCACATCGTCCGCGGGTCAGGCGCCTCGATGGCAGGCGGCAATTGAACAACGGTTCAGCTCCGTAGCGGGGCCGGGGCTCTAGAGCCCCATCTAGTCTCATATTACTCGATCGTCGTCGTGCTCCTCATCCATGCTGCTCCTGCCCCGGACTATATCAATTTGCACACACTATGTTTGGCCCCCGTTTCCTCTGCGTTTCCCGTCGCTTCCGCTTTCACATCAAAGTCTGTCACTGCACGAAAAGAGGGGAAAGAGCGGAAAGTGGGTTTGGTTTTTGGTTAGTCTTGGTTTAGATTCCACAGAGAAAGAAAATAGGATTATTCAGTAGACTCAAAATCACACTAAAATGGTGCCTAGAAGTAGGTAATGATATGATCTCGATATTGTAGTCTGCCATTTAAATATATTCTTTTTTGATTGACTTAATTTCTAAGCCAGACATTCATTCCTAAGTATCACATGGTAGTCCATTAATATCATAAATACTTTCGATCTATCTATATGTAATTAAAATTCTATATTCTGAAGAATATATTTAAGCTGTAGAACTTTGAGTAGGATAAGTATTCCAAACACCTTTATCAATTAATTTGAGGAACCAAGTGCAGCTCAGTAGTAGTATCCCAAAAATAAATCAAATATTGGCATTTTTTCAGTGCTCGGCCTAGATTTGGGCTTAGTTTGGGTTTCAATCAAGGATGTAAACGGTGGGCGGGAGGGTCACAGGACCAAGCCGGGCTAATCACTTTGCGTAGTGTGAAATTTCAAACCGTTGTTGAAACAATTTCCGAAAGTGCCACCAACAGTCGGTAACTGAAACCGAAAATTGACACATACAAGGCAGCGGCGGCTCCTCCTCCCTGCTGACCTCTGACCCCTAATCCCGAATGCGGCCCCTTCTGGGGCCTGGACGGAGCTGTCACAGCTGCCCGCTCCAAAACTGAGTGACGGCCAATTTGTGTGTCTATGACAGTTAATTGGATTAGGCGCGGCCACAACTGGACGGCATAGGACGGATCGGATATGGGACGGATATAGACGTCTATTCAGATCGCTTTTGAAGCTTAAAACATAACAGCGTTTAAATAAAGCCCATTTTCAATTATTGCATTTAATTGCCCCGACATTGTGTGTGTGTATGTGTGCGGTGGTGTTGTGGCCTATGAATAAATCATGGACATGGAATAAATCAACGCATGTAGTTGTGGGGCAAGGGCGCCGCCATGGTTAGTCCTGTGATTATAGCCACTCTTTGGCCTATTTATATCTGCTTAGAGCTGGCCAGAAACATGAACTGCAGATGGCTTAATAAAGATGCTTTACTAATTCGTATTACAAATAACATTTACGTTCCTGCCCAAGTTATATAGTCTTTAAAAAGTAAGGGAGTAAAAGCTATATACTTGTGTTATTTTTTGTATTAAATAAAAATAAGATGTTAAAAAACATGTGTAAGCATTTTTACAAAGTCTGTTAATATTCATAAATATTTAACTATAATTCAAACTTAACTGAAAGCTGACCTGCTCGATATCTGATAATTAAATAAAGTTAAGCTATTATTAGCCACAATAAAAATGACCGAGCTGAAAGCTTTTCAGCAATCAATCTGAAATATATTTATTATTTAAATGAAGAAGTATATGCCACATACTAAACAAACTCTCTCAAATATTGATACTTTCCTTACAACAAATATATTTAAATACTACTGAAAATATGACAATTTATTGATCCAAAATTGATTGTTCTATCAAGCTTTAAACTTGGCCGGGGAAAAATACTTCTCTGCCATTAAATTCCTTAAATGATTTCTGTGGATTTCTGCAAGAGAAGGCTGACATGAAAATATTGAAAGAAATTCATTCGTCTTTGACATGCAGATGGCATTGTAAATATTTTGTCTTGCTTATTAGACTTCTCTCTTAAAATAATGCCAGGTGTCGATTTATATATTCAAGGGACAGCTCTTGTGGTTGAATTGAGATTAAATGAAATGCGAACAGACTGTAATAATCATTAATAACCATCAAGCTCCAAGGAAGCCTTCTCGCTTTTAAAGTATTGAAATGTCCACACTGCTATTTATATAGCTTTGTTTTTCTGTTCTTTTTCTTGACTAAAAACAATGCAAACCACAATTATTTTTAGAACGTTTGACACATAGACAAGACTACACGAAGACCTTCTCAAGCAAATTCCATTGTTTTAGGCCATTTATAAGCGAGTGTGTGTGTCGGATCAGGGCTAAGGCTTAAGTGGTCAACGTCGAGATGAAGGCTGGGTGTCTGTCTACCTACTCAGATGATTTATAAACATTTTCTGGGCTGAGTACGTATGTTATTTAATATTACTTTGGTTCTAGGTATTTGTATAAATCTCTCTTGATTTTTTGAGCCGAATTTGACAACGTAACATAACATTTATCATTAACTAATACCACCAAGTATATATATCATAAGTACAGATATTTTATATATATACCAAATTTTAAGCACACTTTAAAGTAAATTTGAGTCTTATGCTAAAAAGTATACATTATAAATTAATTTCGAGCATTTATACATACAAGAAACATAGAAATAAATAAATAAATAGTGAAACTGATACAAAAAAAGTCCCCTTTAAAATGATTAAATATTTGTAACCTTTATTTAACATTTTTTAATATTTTAAAATCCCATTAAGGCATATATAAAAGTCCTCTCTTTTATCTATGAATATTTCCCACAGAATGAAAAGGCTAATTACGATTATTTACAGAAAAGGGCACACACACGAGAGAGGCAGCAGCAGTCTCATCGCTCACAGGGAAATAAGCCATTGTTTATTTTTGGAGTCCTTGGTTATAAGCCAAGTGAGCCGGCTTTGGGTGCTGATTTGTGAATAAATGCTTTCTTGCCAGGAGACTTTCAGGACTTTGCAGTTAGGCAGCAAGGCTGGCGCCCGGGCAGACAGAGCAAATCCGCATCTCCTGGTAATTTATGCATTGCTCCTAACGAGAATGTGCCACAAATTCATTGGTTTTAAGTTGAGCCTGGCCTGGGCTTTCACTTTGCGGGTACATTGGGACACAGGATGTGTCCTGGGACAGAGGAAGCCCCTGAAAGGCACGAGGCACGCACCGAAACATGTTGCATATTTATGCCTGTCGCTCCAAGGACCTCAATTGTTTTTCGCTTCGCTCGTAAATACGTTGCTGGCGTTGTCAATTGGCTGAGGAGTATTCCGCACATGGCGTATACGCAATATATTCCATGTGACTGCACTGGAGCGGATGAGGGGCTGGCAAGGCCTGACACATGAAAGGCAACAGCAGCCACAACAAACAAGGAAATTACAAGCATAATTTCTAGGGCAACACCACGTCCCAGAAACATGGTCGCCCTTCGGGTTTTTGGGGATCATTGAGAGTTCGTCCCCGCCAAGTTCGCCGCTTCAACTTGCCCACTAATTGCAAATTACAGAGAGTAATGAAATCAAATCGGAGTTCGTTCCTCGACGACACTTCTTTGTTCTTGCTCCGCCTTTGTTCGGCGGCGGTCGCTGAACTGGGTGACTCTGCTTAATTCTCTGAAAAGGAAGGCAAGGTAGCTCAACTTTCCTAGAAAGTAATTAAATACTCTCTGACCAATACAAAAATGCCACCAGAAGTAGCCATGGTGAGCTTGAATCCTTTTAGGTCTCCCATTAAGGATTTCCAAGCTAAGCATGGATTATTTTGTTCCATATTTGGAGCTCTACACGTTTTTGTAGGACTTTTAGTGCTTAAATGCTTTTCTTACTTTAAAAGAAGTCATCAAAAACAAACGGATACTGATGACTTCCAATGGCTATTCCAAAAAGAGCTGTATATTCAGCGAGCTGCTTAGCTCTCACAAGACATTTGTCTTTTCTTTGCCATTGAGTCGTGTTGTAATTTATTCAATTATACACTCTTTATTATTATATTATTTATTAAATTTAAAAAATATATTTAATATTTATATGGTCGTTTTATTACCAAATCCAGTTTAAAGCTTCATTACGTTATTTAATCCCTGTTAAAAATATTTTCTACATTCTTAGATTATATTTAACCAAGCTCTCATAAAATATTCATGCAAATTAAACATGCCTATTTTATTTTTTTATAAACTGAATAGACGGATCATATTAGATTTTCCATTCTGTTTATTTTAATAAAATTTAACTCTATGGCTTAGCAAACTTTAATCTGTGAATTTAGTGCTGGACATACCACGTGACATGTGTGTTTACCCTGAGGCTAGCACTTTGTTCCGGCTTTGTTTTTGTGGCGAATAATTTAGGCTGCGACAACGTGTCGTATGCGCAACGCGGGCAACCCTAATCAGGCCGGAGATCGTGCTAATTAACATGACACAAGCATAAATCATAAAGCAGCCACCTGGCTGCCCATCCCAGGCAGGATGTGAGGACGCCAGGAACCCGGGATGTGTGATGGCTTGTGGCCGCCTCAATAAATACTTGGACGGGACAGGAATAGCCATTGTTTTTAGCATAAGCCTGAAGGACACGCGCGTCCGTCCGCACACGCTTTATATGGGTATAAAAAATACAAAAAGAAGTAAAATAAAACTACAAACAGCCGCCAAGAGCCAATTCAGAAATTCGAGCAATAAATTCAGCAAACAATGCCAAAGGACACACATGTGTGCGTTGTCGAGTATTTGCAGTAACAACACTGCGCTTGGCTTAGGCAAACAATGGGCCCAAAACGAAGAAGGAGGAGGAGGAGGAGGAGCTGGCTGGGTGTCTGTATGTGGAGGAGGAGCAAGAGGCACCGCCAGAGCAGGCAAACAAAGCGGCGTCCAAAGTGGGCTCGACAGACGCCGCCAAGCAGCGAACGCACTTTGGCTGAGCGCCAGGCGGATATCTATCAGATATGCAGAGGATACAAAGCCTAGATAGACAGATACAGTTGAACTCATCGAAATTCAACCACACAATAAGAACGAGAGCTGTTAAATGCTTTTGTTCGAGTTTCCCCATCACAGAATAGCGGGGTCTCAGTTTGGCAAAAGCTTAGCATGCTTTTGGGAGAGATGAAAGAGAATATTTTCATCATGAATTTAATAAGATATTAGATGCAGATGCAGATATACTCGTGGAAAAATAAACTATACGGCAGGCTTTGTGTGAAAATATCGCTCAGGCTAGTGTTTATGCAAAAGCATTGCATACTTTGGGGCGGAAAATAGTACTAGCACGTTCGAATTCGTGTTAAAATATTAAATTTGCCCCTAAAGCTCGTTCGCTTCACGCATGTTCCACTGTACTAATGTGCATGCATGCTAAACTTTATTGATTGGCGGATCATGGGAGCAATCTTGGGTGCAGAATCTAAAGACCGAAGCCAAAATGCATATTTTAAGCGGCGTTCTGGCGCTCTCCATCAAAATGGGGCCACCAGAAGAAGTCTTTGCGACTGCGTGCCATTACAGCAATTATTTGCCAGGATTTATGTGCTCGGAGCAAATGGCTTGGCATTTTGGCACAGCAACACACACACACACACACTGACAGGCACAACCAAAGGCCAAACCGAGACAAAGGAACCGGGACGAAGACGGATAACCGCACAATTGGTTCTGGCCGGCCAAGGATGAAGGACACCCACACAATGAGAGTCGTTTAATTGGCTCTGAAATGCCAGCCAAACTAATAGAATCTGTCCGTATTTTATTTGCTCCAAAGCTCCCAGCACGGACACATCATTAAAGGCATCCGTGGATCCACTTTTGGGGGGATAATTCAATGATTAAATCAATCTTTCAATGTCCAGAATGAGGTGAGAAGCGATTACGTTTATAATTGAATTCTTCTTCATTAACTTGAACAGATGGAGTCTTCTTTAGGGGGTAAATCTGATGTGTAATCTCAAACGAGGGCTAAATAACATGTATTGTTATGTATCTAGCACTAATTCACTAGAATACTACCAAAATGCTATGATTAAAACCGTAAGATATTGAAAAAACTAAGCTGATTTCCAGGGTACAGCTCCCCCCAAAGTACAGAAATTATCAGCAAATTGTAGAATGAGATCAAGCCCCCAAGGCTCAACCTCAATAATTAAATCAATGCTCTACCTGGCCACAGCGAGCCCTCAATTTCGGATGGCAGTGATTGAATTGGAATTTCCAGAATTAATTAAGCCCAAGTCCGAGCCCAGTCAGAGGCAATGAAGATATGGAAGATATGACGTTGGCAGGGGAAAACTGCTGAGAGCAATGAAATTTGCTAATTGAATTTCCCTTCTCAACTCTTTGCAAATTCAATGCGTTTCTCGGGTCGATCTCTTGGGGATTTCCCCGTAAGCGAGACTGTGCGGCGAAAATTAAACTCAAATGAACTGGGCGATTGGGCAATCAATTCGAGGCGATTACAGGACACAGGATGGTCGTCCTCTCGCCATTTCAGTGCATTGCCTGGACGCGATCCCCTGAGGCCTCCTAAGGTGCAGCCAGCACCAGAAAATAATAATAAATTCCCTGTGGTCCTCTAATTGTTTCGAGGTTTGCTTGTTTTGCAGTTGATTTACATTTTAAATTAAATGGAAAGCTGCTCCCTAATAGCATAAACAGGTAAATAAGCATACTTCAGTTAGTATTCGTGACTCATTCCCAGGGAAAATCCAAGCAATTTACTGCGTCGCGGGTCTGAGCTGATGCCTTATCGCAAATTACATTACATTCAGTTTCATATTTCAAATGTCCCCACTCGCTTTGGCTGTATAACGTATATTAAAACCCAATTAAATATCGCATGTTGTCAAATGCCGCGACCCATCGCCCAGAACTATGCAGGCCAAGAGCGCTACGCCTCATTATGAATTAATTTGGGCTCGCATTTCGGGCGGGGCGGTGGCCCCCGAAGCTCAGCCGGATTACTAAGTAGGACTCCTGGTCTGGGATATGATTGAATTATGATCGCCGACGACGAGCTGTTGAGCATGCCAGGGAAGGAGCCGGCAGGGTCGGCGGTTGGACTTGGAGCTCGCCTTCGGTTGCCATGTGAAGGGCAATAAATAAATGGCGAAAAATGCGAAATACAATAAAGTATTGCCAGCAAGCGAGCAAACAAACAAACAAACCAGCTGAATATCCGCCGACAAAAGGTTACCCATGAGCACACTGAGGGGAATCGGGGGTAGGTAGATGGGTAATATTCTGTCAATAATATCTGCCAAGAGATCTTTAAAGTGGGCCTTGTTTGAGCCAAGCTTTGAAATCTTTTTCCTACAATTTGGGTAGCTTTAAAACCCCTTCTAGTGCAACCCTAAGACTTTTGCAATATATCTGTAAGAATATATGTACTTTAAGCTCTTTTTTCCACCTACTCCTGCTTTTTCTCGGTGCACTGTGACGACGCTGACGACGACAACGGCAAAGGCGACTGGCAAGCGGAAATGGCGTGAGCTGTACACGTTGTCGGGGGCGTGTTCCGGGGGCCACCTACCCTTGCTCCCAGGACCAACTCCACCTGCTCCATTTGCCCCTTCCCCAGCCTCGGTGACCCACTACCTCTGCCCCGTTTCATCCGTCGGCGCTTCAGCGTTTTTGGGGGCTGGAAACGCATTGAATCAAAGAAAATCACGAAACATGGCGTGGCAAGCGGCGGTTCCTGGCCTGCACTATTTGCCTGGTACACTTTCTGGAAACTTTCAAGCCACCCCGCCAATTAGTAATGGCCTGCGAGGGTCGCTATTTGAATACTGCCATACTCGGAAGGCGAAAGGTTGGCTGACTTTCTCGCCGGAACGGATGCATGTCGTCCCATTGCCCTTTGATAATAAATATACTTTGCCGCCTTTTGTCGTCGTTGCTTGCCGCTTGCCGCTTGCCTTTTGTGCATTTCCGTTTCCGTTTTTTTAGGAGGAAGGGGGAAGGAGGGAGGAGGAAGTGGAGACGAGTTCAATGTAAACGGATTTCCATCGAGTTGCCATTGCATTGAATTCACACGGAGAACATAATACTTGAAGGAGGAGTTATTTTAACAATATTTAATATACAGATTACCTGGTAAATATAAGCAGGAAACTGGATATATAATACCTATCTCTTCAGGAATTATATTCTTATGTTTCAAAAGCATAAATTTAGTTTAATTAAGGACTTTGGGCTGCTTAAGATCAGCATTAAGTATTTTAGAGTTAACATTTAAAATTTTCAACATTCTTAAGCTCAAAATTAGTTGAAAAGCTTTATTTTAAACCCATTTTTTGTTGAGTGTAGTAACAGACAGTTGGCAGTCGATGGGCAACTTTTAACCTTTGCCACCGCCGCCAATGACACATTATAAATGAAATGCTTTGAGTCTCTGCGCCTGCAGCTGTCATATATATTTTCACGCTGCAAATGCCACATGGCGCTGTTGTGTGAGCTCTGTGCCACATCGCCCATACGCCCCATGCCTGTGCCACATTGCCCATACGCCCCGTGCCCACTGATGCGAGTTAATGAGGGCTCCTAATGCACGCAAAGAACGCCTGTATTGGACACGTCGGCATGTCACACTTTGCGGTGCGATGTCCCTTTCTGCGGATATCGGGGAGTTGATTTTGATTTGCAGTCGCAATTTTAACGCAATTTCCCCGGACAAAGGGAGCAAAAAACCGACGAACAAAGCCATTAAATTCGCTTGCCATGCAAAAAGCCATCAACAATGCATCCGATTCGCAGAGCGATTCCCCCATTTGCCTCTGCACTTTTGGCCATGTCAGCTAACGGATAAATTTTACAGTTGCAGTTGCAGTCCGACGCTAGAGCCAAGATATAGATAGACAGATGGCCAGAGTCAAGGCCAAGCTTTTAGGCTCTGCGATTACCCATTGTATACTATATGTTATACTATGCATAATGCCATATGTGAGAGATTTATCTAAGATTTATCTAGTTTCCTGTTAACGCTCTGACTGCCCAAGAGCTGAAAACTACCAATAAGCTGATTTCTTCTCAACTAGTCCCTCAGTTTTAGAGCTATCTGCCAGAAGTCTTCTTTCTGTTAGAAGTGGTACATAAGTCGCCACGGGTCGGATCGGAGACCAATATCATACAGCTGCCTCAGAATCGATTGGAATATTGTTAGAAAAATAAGTTTAGATCTGTGCTTCTTAAAGATATCTGCAGCTACTTCGATATCTCATAGCTGGGATAGGAACAGTAGGCAAATGGCAAACCTCAGGGTTCACAAGTTTTGGCATCTCCAGTTCTCTTCCCCTCTCTTTTTATTGACCTAAACTTAAACTATTTCTAAGTAATTCAAACGAGAAGCTTTTCGAGCAACTTTTCAATTTGTTTTCAACCAAAACATACAAGAAAACGAGCTGCCGAAATTAGTGTGGCAATTTTTTATTCCGTGATTATCACACGGACCATTAGGCAGCCGAAAGTGCACCATAAATCTGGATATACCCATTAATACCCATCGATTGGCTATGCCCCACATCCCCGACGTGGCCGGATGTGCCAGCGGATGTGGCTTCCAGAAATCGCATGAAAGGGCTGCGCCAAGATATCCAGGTGGAAGTGCGATGTGTGATGCGCGGGTGCAGTGCCTACGCCTACTTCCCGGCAGGACACTAATGCGCTTTTAAGCCGGCTTTCCCGTGGATTTCCCCAGCTCAGGCTCGGGAGCTGGGGAATCCATTTAACGGAACTAAGCGTGCCGAAGTGGCGCTAAGCGAGTGCCAGGAGCGGCGACGGCCGGCCATCGGTCATTTTAATTGCGCATAAAATGCCCGGAACGCACACTCCATTGATCATCACGCACGGAAAATATGTGTTCTCCGTGTTTTGTGCTATAAATAGAGCACGGCTTGGTTGGAGTGGATGCAGTCGGAGAAATATAATTACATTTACATTACATATGTCCAATATGCGATAATTAGGGATAATAATAAATAATAAAGAGCACGTGGAGTAATTAGAGACTTGGTAAACATAAAAAAGATCCTAGCCAATT
The DNA here is from genome assembly GCA_008042775.1 of Drosophila pectinifera. Classification (NCBI taxonomy): domain Eukaryota; kingdom Metazoa; phylum Arthropoda; class Insecta; order Diptera; family Drosophilidae; genus Drosophila; species Drosophila pectinifera. Next base: position 29,174 of record VNKC01003024.1, read on the forward strand.
TGCAATACATTTCCTAAACGGTTTGCTTTATAGTAAAACTATTTTAAAGCAGTTTTCTGCACTTTTATTAATTTATCTGCTTAAGCTTTCTCTTTTGAAAATACGTCTCTCAATTGTGGAATTACCCAATTTTAATGGGATAAATAAATAACAATCGATGCCATATTTGGCCTTTTTTAAGGAATCCAATGGCCAAGATCAATTACAATTAAAATTACTTCAAAAAATCTCCTCAGAACCAAGTTAAGTACGGCCAAAACCTCACATATTACTGCTCAGTGTAGGATCCTTCAGTCCCGCAAAGCCAAAGGGTCGGAGGTGATAGACTGGCATATGCACTTGCCATGACATGGTTAATGTGACAACGACTGTTTGCACAGTTTGCTTAATATTCCACACGTGCAGAGCACATATATATACATATATACACCAGAGTACACACAATAATGAGAGGGACCTTGGCGGTGCCAGGAGTTCGAAGTTGCTCCGCCCCCTTCACCGCCTAGGGGGTTCTGTACCATCAGCAGAAATTGCGGGGTCAACCGCTGGCAACCGCTGGCGATTGTCAGTAGTATTTAACGCACATCCTTAAGCTACTTAAGGACCGAAGACATCTACGGACGAGTCACCTCGGCCGAAATTAATTAGAGCAATTAGGCTAACCGCGCCTAGGGGAGGCGCCTGTCAACTGGGCCGCGTCTGGCAATACTCCCCTGGTTATTTACCCAAAAAATTAAGTATACGCAGTGTGCACTTGGCTTAACTTGTGGATAAATGCGGTTACAGCTCATTGGCATTCATGCTGACCCACGGGGAGGACTGGGAGGAAGAAGGAATGAGCCTGGGGCAGAAAGTTCCCAGCAGAAAGGATTCAAATGTCGAAGGAAAACCGATTTTCCAGCTCAAGCAATTTATCTTTGCAGCGCTGCCGGCCTATAAAAATGGCAATCATTATTATAGACATGTACCAGGCAATGGGGCGTTACGGCAATCAACGCCAACCCGAGAGCCAGCGTCTCGAGCAGCCTTCCCTCCATAAATAAGCCCACAATTTCAATTTTCAACAACGCCCCAAAGGAACACACACGGAGACAGACGCAGGCAGGCGGGGCTCATCAAAGATAATATGGTATATGCTATATGCGGGGCCTCTAGGTCGCTCGCTATGTATTTAAATGCATATTTTAATAGGCATAAAGCGGGCAGCTCCTGGGGCTAAGCGGCGGAGAGCGCCCCGAAATGCCATCGGGGCGTACTTAAAGGCCTCTGCCGCAGGCACAGATACGTCCACAGACATAAAGACACTTGCGATTCCAAGATGCAGAGAGAGAAATTGCACGAGAAGAACCCTTTGGAACACAGGAAAAAAAGGTGTACAAATATTTCCAAATAAATAAAGAATATTCCAAAATAAATAAATTAAATAATTAACTTTAGGTCAGCTAAATTCATGATGAATATGTATGAATATATGTATGAATACATATTTGGAAATAAATTAAGGACCACTCCAACTAAAGGATTTATGATAATTGTTTATTACTAATTTAAGATGAATATATCTTTATATAAAGATCTTATATATATAATATCTTTTTATATTATACTAATTATAATAAAGATATGTTGTAAAACAGGGTAAGACACGGAAAATCAAGCTCGGAACCTACAAAAATAAAGCAAACCATCATGAAAAGAGCTCTGGGAGCTGAAATATAGTTTAAAGAAACTTCCCTAATATGATTCGGGACCCAATCTGAAAGTGTACAATGCCCTGACACGCTTCTCTCTCAGTGTAGAGCTACTTGGGCCAAAGACAAGGCCGAATGCGCAACTAAAACAAGAGAATATCCTCGAACATGTTGGATGAATGTAATATAAATTATAAACGCAAACTGTGCGACAAGGATTTCTGGTTTTGCTTCTCTCTTTTCCCTCTTTTTCCTCTTCCTCCTCTGTATTACTTTTGTTTTATTTTACTCTTCGTTTTGCATTTTTTGTCGTATTATTTTTGTTGCGAGGCGACATGCGATTTCGGATGGCAAATGATTTTGCAGTTGCAGTCGGCGGATCGAGGATTGCGGAGGGAGCGGGGCGGCTTTCTAATAGGGGAAAGGGAAGAGGGTAAGCAAAATCGAAGCATAAAGGGGCCCAATCGAGCACATGGTGCAAGTCGAAGGTCAAGGGTCATGCCGGCAGTCGGCAGTCGGCAGTCGGCGGTCGGCGGTCGGCGGTCTTGTCGAAATTTACTGCAACACTTGCCCCGTCGCCGTCAGGCATTTGTTCATCCCCTTAAATATATTCTTTATAGGGGAAAAAAATTGATGACGTCTCCATCTCCCCATTGTGTGCCCTCCCGCCATCAGCTATATCGGCTACATCGGCTATACCTTCTATATATGGCAACATCCCCGCCTCGGTGTCATGTCGCATGCAGATTGTCGTGCAAAAGTAAGCAAAGTAAGTGAGCGAAACTGCAACGGCTGTCAAGATACTGGGAAATATTAGGACTCTGAAAGGATTCCTAGGAAATATTATAACGAACTAGTAGGGAGAAATTTCTTTACGCTTAAAAATCTGTATTCTAAGAGGTTTTTTTAAAATATCATAAATAATTGTTAATGGAGAAATGCAGCCATTTTTAGCTATACAACTATAAAATTTATGGAAAATGCTAATGATTTACTGCATGTTATTATTACTTTCATACTCCCATAGTCTACAGTGTTTTAAATGTTGCAAAGCATCCCCATCAGTAGCCTATAATTTGGGTATAAGGCAAGAATCTAAAAGACTTAGAATATGGGTGTTACTTAGGGCATAGTAGTATAACCATATAGAGTTCCTAGGACATATGCCTTTCAAGCTTAGAGTTTATTTTTGAGGGAAGCGTATTAGGCTTTTAAGATTAAGAAATCATTAAGGATAATTAGGAATAACAAGCCTGTTTACATTTAAATGTTTATTATTCCTAAGCCCCATCGATAATCATCCCAAAAGAAACGGAATAAACCTAGATGGCCAAAAACCAAAGTACGTATTTAATGTAATAATGTATCAATTGTAAAATTGGTACTGGAACAATTAACGATTAAGATAAACTCCCTCAGAGTCGCAAGCTTTCCGCTCAGTGTCCGCGAGCTCGTGGCAAACTGCCGCAAAGTCTGTGCTAACAGAAATCGATCCGAAGGCGAAAGGAACTCTACGCTCCTTATAACTTCACGCCACTGTGTGTGCATGTGGAGGCCAGGTCCCTACTGTGCCTACTCTGCCTAGTGGTGTGTGCCAGGATATGCCCTGGCTCCTCCGGCTTCCTCCGCTCCTCGGCCGCCCTCTCTGAGCCACGCGATGTGATTGTGAATGCGAAAATGTGGCGACGCCAAAGGAAGTCGGCCCGGGGTTTCAGTTCGGTTCGGTTTGGGTTTGGTTTCGCTTTGGTGTTGGCGCTTGGCTTTGGCCTGGCTCTGGCTGGGCTGCTGCTGCTGCCTTCCAAGGATGACGTAGTCCTCCGTCCAAGTGTGTCAGTGTGTTGGTTGGACTTGGGGTTGCACACACACAGCACACACAGCACACTCAGAGGGGTGCGAAGGGGCATTAAATGGTTCGTGTTTTTCCTCTTTTTCACATATATATTTTTATTTTTGCCTCATCTCATGCTGGCCCTCGTTTGTCGCCCATATTGGGGTCGCCTGACGGTTCGTACTTTAAAAAGCGTCATTTAGTCCGCATCGCGCTGAATTATTAAAAGCAAATCCAACGCACCAGCCAGCAAGGCAGTCAGGCAGCCGCACACACTACACACACCGCGCACACACAGCCAGTTTATTAAATACAATGTATGCAAAATAGCGGCAGCAAATGCGCCAAAAGAGGCAGTGGCAATCTTCAGTCCCCCCAGCTGTTGTCATTTTCCGGCTCGAGCCCACAAAAGTATGCAGAGACAAGCTCATCATAATCATGTGCTGCCCTCGAACACAGCGAGAAAATGTGGCTGGAGTTTGTACTCAAGAAAACTACAAGCTAGAGAGAGTCAAATCAATCACTCGAAATATTTATATATTACAAATATTATTTACCCTAAACTGTCGATACATTTTAGTGATGTTTTCTTAGGGCATAAATTCAGCAAGCTAATTTCTAGTTTGGTAATAACCTAAAACTGTTCCTTTGGCTTATGAGGTGAATGCATGGCTTATAGGCACTGAAATTTCACAGAAAATAATTTATGGCCTACTTTAAGGCTTCATAAATAATTGTTTTTAAATCTGGATACTGGATACTTTTATTAAGCCCTAGAATGTGACAAACTACTACGATTTTGCGTCACAAAAATATAATTTCACCATAAATCAACGAAATTGTGTAATATAATTTCATAATAAATAATTTAAAACATACTTTTGGGCTCCAAGTGAATGGTTTTAAAATATGCAGACCTCAACTTGATCAATAACAGTAATAGCTAAAAACTAATATTTCATCATAAACAAACCACATTTCATAGTGAAATCTCACCAGACACAGCTCTTTGCCTACTTCTAGGTACCGAAATAAATGTTTTGAGATTCACTGGCTTTCTGAAACCCCTAAAACTTTGCATATTGCCTGGGTTTTCGATCCAAAGCATACATATTATAAGAAATTGATTTCCCGAACATCTTATGACATTACAAGCGCGCTTTTTCGCGCTGTGCAGCAACTTTGCTGCGCAAATATGTTTCGCAAACTTCAATTTGTGTCCCAGGTAAGTTCCTAAGAGTGTGCTGGTGTGTGTGTGGTTTGGGGTGAGTTGCCGAGGGTTTTTTATGCGTCACGTGAGAATTTCCTTTATTATTATTTGACTCGGGCTGGCGTTTGGTACATATCACGCATACGCAACGTATGATTCCGCAAAAAAGGCATTGATTTTTTTGATTTGCTTTCGGAGTGGCTTCGCCTCGGCCCACTTCATTTATTACTTTGATTGCTTTTCACTTTTCTGAAGCACGGATAGCCTGCAGTTTGTGCTCGCAAAATATTTACTCGCCTCGAGCTGGGGCCGAGTTGGATTTTGTTGTATTTTTTGCTTGTGTTTGCCACGTTTTTGCATTTTACTTTTTGTTTGTTATTTTGTTTGTGTTTTCCTTTATTTGGCTTTTTGTTGCTCTGTTGCACGCTGTTCGCTGTTTGCTGTTCGCAGTTCATCATCGCTCGCTCGCACTCACTCACTCACACTCACTCGCGCTTCTATTCCTTACTTTGCTAGTAAAGTACAAGTTGCTCACACAATTTCCTTTGCTCTAGTTAGCCGTTGTTGTTGCCTGCTCTGCCTCCCGATTGCCTCTGCTTTTTCCTCGCTGTTTTCTCGGAAAAGTCCACGACCACGCGCTACAACGTCTGACCACGTTCTGAAGCCGAGGGTCCTGCGTTTCGAACTGCAGAGCTGCGAAGCGGCGTTGGTGAAACGGCACCAACTGTTCACCAACAGGCGGCACAGTCACAGGCTCTGGCCCGCTCACAGGACCTGCGCAGTGGTGACAGCGGCGACCCCGCCGCAGGTGACACACTTTTCCGCGCCAAGCACCGTCGATGAAGTGGATTTTCCGACTTCTCCTCCGGCCCCAGCGTTCCGGGCCTGCAGAGCGTACTATTTACATGGCACATCGGTTTAAGGCGGCAGGCCGCTTTTCCTTCATTCCCTAACTTTTTTCCAGGACTTAGTTCCGAGTGAATTTCGCATGCATTGCCCGGAGGATGGGTGCACTGAAAGCAAAACTTTAACTCGAAGAAGGAAAGATAATACTATAAAAATGAGAAGTCTAGAAGTCTCTTGGTGTGTAAAGTCGCTTGAAAATGTCTCGAAAATATGCTACATTTGGGAATTACCATGATAAATTCGTACTACTTATTATATTACATAGTCGTACTACAATAAATATAAAATATAGTAATAATGATCTAAAAAATCACTTAAAAATGTGTAGCAAATCGCAGAAATCCCAAAAGGATACTCTCATTCATCTCAAGGGTTTCTCCATGTATATACTATTCTTAATCGAATGATGTGTATTTCCAAAATTAAATCACATCTTGCAGTGCTGCAAGTACAACTCCGGGAGAGATGTTGGCGCAAATGTCATTTTCGATGGCCGAACATTTTCGGGAAGCTGCCTGGACGGCAGCTTAGGGAGTTGGAAATTCGCATTTGCCGCATCCATAATGAATGATACGTCCTTGCGCCGAAGCGTCCTTTCCGCCTGCCTCGTATTCCTTCGGTTAAGTCCCTGGGTTAACTGACCTTTTGCCATGCAAATAAAGCGCAATACTCAATTGTAAAGTTCAGCGATTCCGGGAGAACGCAATCAAAATAACCAAAAATAATATTCATCTTAGCTCTCTGCACACTTTGGAATAGTAAATAATTTAATTTCGGGCTACTGAAAAGTTGCTGACGCTGCCCACCTCCCATTTACATATTTAAGCTAAAATTTTAATAAATGGAACGAGTTTTAAATTGTGTTTGCTTAGAGCGTGTGCGTGTGCATGTCGGGGTAATATGTCTGGGCAATAAAAATAAAATAAAGGAAATGGTTTGGCCAGAAGAGCTTTGGCTTTGCTGCGTTTCGTATTTATTAAATGAAAATTTGTGTGCGGAAACCGACTATGTTTAAGTTGGGCAGCGAATAATGGCCACTTTACTTACAAAACGGAACTAAAAATGAATTTATGCATTTCAGATGTCTTTGATTAATTAAAATATTTAAATAACTAAAATATACATATTTCTATTCTAAGCTTCTAAAGAGGCTCCTCCTTTGAATTTTATACTCAAGAGCCACTTCCATCCATTTCTCACCCCCCAAAAAATAAATTAAATTAACTATTTGCAGGAAAAGTCTCCCCTAAAACCGAAATTCCAGTGGACCAGAAAAGGAAACCGCGGACTGCAACTGCAGAATGCGTAGTACCCAAAGCCAGAAACAGAAACAGAAACAGAAACCCCAAACTACAAGCTACAAAATGCAAAAAATCAACGCCAACGGCGGCGGCTGCCTGTCAATTAAAACATTAAAACGCGCTGGAAAAATGCAGCGAAATAAGCAAAAATCAAACAAAAATTGAACAGACGACGCCGCGACGGTAACTATTTCAGCGATTAGAAGCATAGAATTTCGCAATGGAGCACTTAGGCCGCGGAGTCGCACAGCCGCGGAGCCGCGGAGCCCAGGCGTGACCCAGTTCGGATCGGTGTGTGCAGGAAAGGAACTGGAACTATGTTTTGGCTATTTGCTCTTTTGATCATTAAAAACTGGTTGGCCGCCGACGCCGCCGTCGCCACAGCCCAGCTGAGCGCATACATTTGCGGTCAGATTAGTAGCAGCTGAAAGCGCCGCTTATAAACAATAAATCAGGGATGTCAGCTAAGTCAACTATCATGGGATTAAGGTGGTGGCAATGAATTATGTACCAGCATAAATTAACTCCTTTTTTTGACTAGGAGTTGGCATAAAAGTGGCGATTAATGGTTATTTAAACATTTGTAATATTTATATGCTTTCAAAGTAATTATGCAAAAACTGATACAGTGCATACTTCAATTTGTATTTAAAAGTACACAGTGTTTAAATTGTAAGTGTATTATATCAGCTACAAATTAAGTTTATTTAATTTGATATTAACAAAGCGCTGAGACATATATAGAAAAATCACAAACTAGGAATAAACTCTGCTTTAGCTAATAACTCATGTTTAAGATAAAAGCAATACATTTTTAACTTCAAATATTATTGGTCACCAAAAGAGTAATTGAATTATGATTACTCCATTTATATCCAAGTATAAATTCTAGGCCTATTTAAGCAACACTTCGAGGTAACTAAGGAATAATTCTTTAGAAAAAAAACGAATATATAAGAGTGCCATTTTCTCACCCTCCACTGTTCCCCAGCTTTCCTCACCGCTCAAAGCGGCTTTATAAACGGTCGGCGAAGGCGGCCGCGAGCCGAGTTTGTCGCTAGATTAGTCGAGCGTGCGCGCGTTTTCCCACGATCAGGATACACCCAGAACCACCACCATGAAGGATCGCTTCAAGAGGATATCCTGGACGGAAGTGCAAGCTAGCATTTCGCTGCTTGTCATCCTCATGGGCTCCGCGGCAGTGGCCTTCCCTGACGGCGCGCCGTCGGACACGTGTGTGAAACAGCGGGCCAATCAGCCGAACCACGGCAAGGCCAGGAGCCAGCCGGCGGACTCGAATCCCTTCGAGGTGGTGGCCGACTCGCAGACCTACCATCCCGGCCAGCAGATCTCGGTGGTGGTGTACCCCCAGTCGGGCCGCGGTCCCGTCTTCCGGGGATTCTTCCTCCAGGCGCGCGATGCCAACTCGAACGAGTGGATCGGCGAGTGGGTGCAGAGCGAGAACACCAAGACCATTCCCGAGTGCTCCGCCATAACGCACTCGGACAACAAGGACAAGCTGGGGGCCAAGCTCATTTGGAAGGCGCCGCAGAATAAGCGAGGCAATGTGTACTTTACGTAAGTAATATATATAGGCGCCGCTTCTTCCTCTATTAATAAAATTAAAGCAAGAAACCAGCTGGGAACTCCTATCTAGTAAATAATAAATTATTATAGTATATTTAATACAATATTAGTCTAACAGCCGCCTCTGAACTTCTTAAATTAAATTGAATTCATGGCCAATTTTCACGTGCAAAATAAATTCATTAAATGACGTTTAGCACCCCTATTTTTGTCACACTTCAGGCACAGTACGTGTCTCCTATCGCCCGTCACCATCATCATCATTATATTCGTCATTATCATCAGTGGAAAGGTAGTAGAAGCCGCAGAGGCAGCTCCATCACTGCGTCGCCCATGAAGGGATTCATTAATCATACGCCACGGTGACCCACATAACGTAATGCGCGGCATAATTGTCAGGCCGACAAAAACTTGCCGGATAATCGCACAAAAGACATTATGTAATTGATTTATTATGGAGTCACAGAGAGAGAGAGAGCCGAAAGAGTCTCTAATCATCCGTCCACAAAAAAGGCATCAAAGATGTCGTCAAAAGCCAAAAGAAAAGTTGTCAATGCTTTTTGCTGCGACAGCAGCAACTTTGTCAGCTGCTTACACTGGCCAACACATTCTCGGCCAGACAGGGGAGTGTCAAATGCAGAATTATGTCAAAACGGAAGTCATTTCCTGGTCACTTCCTTGTCATTTATCATTTTACGCACAGCTGAAAATTAATCAAAAGCCAACACGGTGACAAGGAAAGTTTCGGGCATAAATTTGCATACCACTTAATGTTCAAAAGTTTAATCAATAATTTACTTCAGGGGAAGAAGGAACAACTTGTCTGTGTTAAGGGATAACTGCACAAGTAAATCCATAAGAGGGATTTAGCTTATTTGTAAAATGTATACATATTTTTTATAAGAAATAAGTCAAAAAAAGGTCTTCGGTCTTTTTGACCAACTAATTGAGGTATCAAGAAAGGGTGCTAATTAAGCCTTAGAAACGGTCCACATAAAAGATAAATATTTCGAAAATTTCACAAATTAAAATAAGAAATTATTAAGATATAAGTACAGATATCTATTTATATAACAGCTTTAACCAGAGTTCAGAGGAGCATAAGACTACCAACCCATTTTTTAAATAATTTCAAGCTTAAAAAGAACTAAGTGTTTCAAACCAAAGTATTAGGTTTACCTTCTATTATATTCCAAAATCTCCCAAAAATTAGGTAATTGCTATTTAAGAGCTTACATTTGTATAACATATGCTAGCATCTCCCTGCAATCCATCAACTGGTATAATCAAATTAAAATGTAGCCCAGTGTTGTCTCGGCCCCAAAAACATCTCCTGGAAATTGCCGACTCATCAATTATTACCTATTTATAGACTCTGTCTCACATTACTTGCAATCTTGTCGTATAAATTAAAAACAATCGTGACTTTGCAGGATTTCGGAGTCTTCATTTTCATTTTCATTTCCATTTTCCTTGTTTTACTCTCCACTTTCAGGGGCACTGTGCTTCAGGAGTACGGCACCTTCTGGAGCGACATCGTCAACAAGGTGCTGGCCAAGCCGCAGTATTGAAATTATGTACTTTTACTCACTTAGCATAAGGCAGCTGTACCCCACAAATGATGCCGGGCAATAAATTGTAAAGACCCTAATTAGTCAAGACGAAACACGAAATTGTTGTTTAAAGATATTTCAAATACCAGATGGACGACGGATGGTCGGGCGGACAAGCGCCCCCATCGAGCCGTGCAATCAACATTATGTAGCCAAAATTATTGACTTTTAGCTTAACGTTTATGAATGACCAGCCGGGGCTAGAGAGAGAGGACAGAGCACACACATAAGAAGCCCGGGACTGTTTCCTGTTGGTAACACCTACCGGACACCCACTTGGACCCACCTACACACCCCACTAGCCCCCCATTCGGCGGAGGCACTCGAGCCGAGCACGTTTGGGTTTCCAGACACGTTGCTGCCCACAGCTTCTCTTCTCATTGGAAATTCGTTTCGTTTCGGTTTCGTTTAGGTTTTCGTTGCGGGCGTGCAAGTAAATTGGAAACTTTAAGCGCCTTTCAGGCCAACTGTGCGATAAAGTAATTAGAGCAACGGGCCGCCCGCAGACGGCCAAAGAATTTGATTTGGCCCAACACATAAGCTCCCAGGGGCTTCGGCATCTGTTACGTGGAGCAGGTCCGAGCTTCTAATCCTACAGAACCAAGGATAAGGAATCAATTGCAGGAAATGAACGAATCCGCAAATTACAAGTATGTCCAGGGGTGCCACAGGAACTGCTGTGGTGTCGCAGAGTATGCAACAAAATGGTACACACTAAAAATGGGAATAACTCAGAAGACTTTACTTTTAAGGGATCTTGAGTACGCTTTATAATGTACATAATAAATATACATAACCTCCAAAAATAGTCTAGATGACCTCATATTTAAGTAAATTTGTATTTTTATCGAAAATGATTCGTTCTTGAAATCGAGAAGAATTCATCTTAAATAGAGCCCTTATCTAAAATCCGTACTCAAAATGAGAGTTACTCATCTTTATTTCAGAGTTTTCGTAAGCTGTGATCGAAAAAATATCATTGTATTCCAAAGAAATCTTATCAAAATATAAACTAATAGTCAATAATTCGAGACCTGCCTGTAACTAAACACTGTACTTGCACACACACTTTGCACGAAGCTTGTTTACTCGGTCGCGAATTCAGTTATACACTTGTTGTTGTTGTTCAATCGAGAAATGTGCATGGCAACCCACGCGAATTCTTAACGGGTGCGGCAGAGGGGTCAGGGAAACCGCCAGTTGTTTTCGTGCGTTGCATATTCGCCGTGTGGTCGGGCGACTTGTTTTGATCGAATGCGAATTCGCCGTCTCAGTTGTTTTTGTCTGGCTTCGCCGGCTGTGCAGGAGCGCAGTTTATAAAAAGGGGATCGTCTCTTTCTCGGTAACTTTTGTATTTAGTGAAGGAATTATTTATAAAATATTGTCCAGATAAAAACATTTTTTTTTAAAGAAATCTCGTATTAAGACATTAAGTTAAGAAATTCATTAGAGGATTTGGAATATTTTCAAAAGGTATAAGAGTTGAAAAATCATTCGATTGAAACTAAAATAAAATATAATAAATATAATTCTTTTGTAATGTATTCCCCTTTAAGTCCGCCCCTGGCCGAATGAAGTTCGTTGTCCAGTCTGTCGAGTTTTGAATCTGTTTTTGCCGCACGCTTTTCGCTGTATTGCACACAGTGACGACTTGTTGCTGTTTCTTTGACTCTCGTTTATCAGCGATTGCGAATACTTGTCGTTTCAACACTTTAGTTAATTTTTAGCGGCTTTCCGGAGAGGTTCACAGATCGCAGACGGACAACAAATCAACATGGTTATCAATTTCGCCGCCGGTCCAGCCAAGTTGCCTGAAGAGGTCAGTATGTTTCAAGTGCCGGGGGTATGACCTATACACCCTATGCAAACACGTGATTTAATTGTAACACAAAAGAAAGGAATTCTCTTTAAAAACTAATTTTTTGTGAGCACATCAAATTACTTAATTACAAAGTGCTTTTGTTACAGTCCTAAGTGTCTTTGGTTAACTTAGTTTCATCGGAAATAAATACTTGCTAAGCTGCCTTTTCGTTACACTTTGCTTCTATTGTTACATAATGTTCAACATTTTAAATTATTATTTATCTACTCAAGTTGCCAGAATCATTATTTCTAACACTTAAGTTTCATAAAAGTTAAATCATTTTCGTTAAAATATACAGAGGTGAATCCGAAAGTTCAGACAGACTTTGAAATCACTTTTAGAAAGTTTTTTAAATCATATTATTTGTATAGCCTTTTCTTACCTTATGGATTTCCATTCCAGGTCCTAAAAGAGGTGCAGGCCAACCTGCTCGACTGCAATGGCAGTGGCATTTCGGTGATGGAGATGTCCCATCGGTCCAGCAACTATGGCAAAATCCAGGAGACAGCCATTAATGATCTAAGGGAACTCTTGAATGTGCCCAGCAACTACAAGATCCTGCTAATGCAGGGCGGCGGCACTGGACAGTTTGCTGCAGTGGCTCTCAACTTGATTGGAATCACTGGCACTGCCGATTATGTCATCACCGGCTCGTGGTCATCCAAGGCGGCCAAGGAGGCGGCTCAGTACGGCACAGTCAACGCCGTGCTGCCCAAGTTGGATAGGTACACGTCCGTGCCGCGGCAGAGCACCTGGAAGCTGGATCCGAAGGCTTCCTATGTTTACTACTGCGACAATGAGACGGTGGAGGGCGTGGAGTTTGACTTTGTGCCCGAGATTCCATCGGGTGTTGCCTTGGTTGCCGACATGTCCTCCAACTTCCTGTCCCGACCCGTCGATGTGGCCAAGTTTGGTGTGATCTTTGCCGGTGCCCAGAAGAACATTGGACCTGCAGGCACCACAGTGATCATTGTCAGGGAGGACTTGATTGGCAAGCACTTGAAGATTACACCGTCTATCTTGAATTTTGAGCTGATGGACAAGAACAGCTCGCTGCTCAATACCCCGCCAACATTTGGGTGGGTTATCTGGAACTATTTCTTGATTTGTTACTTATTTTTCAAATTTTAATTTACTTTAATCTAACCTTTCTTCCATTTTCAGCATCTATGTGATGGGTTTGGTCTTCAAATGGATCAAACGGCATGGCGGCATCGAAGGCATGGCCAAGCTGGCGGCTAACAAGTCCAAGCTCATCTATGAAATCATCGACCAGTCCAATGGCTTCTTCTATTGTCCCGTAGATGCGAATGTACGCTCGCGCATGAACGTTCCCTTCCGGATTGGCAGTGCCGCTGGCAACGATGCCCTGGAGAAGGAGTTCCTGGCCAACGCCGAGGCGGACGGCATGATTCAGCTGAAGGGGCATCGCTCTGTTGGTGGCATCCGGGCCTCGCTCTACAATGCTGTAACGATGACAGAGACCCAGAAGCTGGCCAGTCTCATGCTGGCTTTTTACAGAAACAATAAAAACTAGAGGGTGTTCCCGTGTGTAATTGCTGAGTTTTGGAATTTACAAAAGGCCGCGTTGCCGGAAGATCTCGTCTAGCTTGAGCTCGAGATTTGCGTTGGTTCCCCGCAGGTTGTCCACTACCTTTTTGGCCCAGATGAAGTACTGTTCGCGGCGTTCCTGAAATTGAATAGAGGCATATTTTAGATGGGACTCGATTGTATAATATGTAAACCAGAATCACCTCTGTCCATCCCGTTGGCGTGTTGACCTGCAGATCCCTTAGGTTATCGAGCTTGTCCGCCAGTTTTATGAGCTTAGCCCTGCAACTGGTTCTGGCTGCCTTTTCGATTTGCAGGCGCTTTCGCTCCTGTTTCTCCAGGGACTTATCATCCGTTACCTCCCGCACCAATCCGCAAATATCAGCGCCAAAGAGCCGCTCGACATCTTCGAATGTGGCATCCGTGTCCTCGACCACATCGTGAAGAAGTGCTGCCATTAGGACTGCCTCATCCGTGATGCAGGCTTCCACAGAGAGAATGGTGCTTACATTAATTACGTGGTTTACATATGGGGTTTCCTTGGGATCCTTAAATAAAGGAAGAGAAAGGATGTACACATTGGTTGATAGTTTTAAAGCTCTTTTCTATTTTTATAAATGTAGATTTAGATGTAATGGCAGTCTGTTAACGCCACAAAGAAATCCATTGATATTTAACTCACCTTGCGCCTTTGTTCGCGGTGTTTAAGAGCCGCATATTGCAAGCATTTCATAAACTTGGCAGAGGGATATGTAGCCATTTAATATATTTAATAAAAACTTCTAATTTACGATATTTTAGTTTCTGCGAAATTTGTTTTGTTTTCGGGCTGAAAGCGGCTGACTTAATAGACCGGCAAAGAACGCATGTTGCTGCCCCTAACAGCACGTAACTGCAGCCCTGAACTAATCGATTATCGATAAGGCAAAACGATAACAAATAACGCGCAGTCTTTTCAAATTCAAACGCCTAAGAAATTCTGATGTATAAAACTTAAATACCATTAACACATATTATTTAAAACTAAACTAATGCATAGACTGTCAATGTTTTTTTATTTCTGTAATTAAAACTATAAATCAGAACAGAAGTGAGATTAATGTTATAGTTTTGATACTAAAGGGTAACTTAAATCTTAAAATAACTGGCCTCTATATATAACTTTTTTTACTCACTTCCGTTCTTTCCGAAATGAATGGGAACGATTTCTTTCTGCCAAATAATTTAAATCTCCAAACTAAAGGGTCTTGAAGATAAGATATAAAATGGTAAAACGCCATCAATCACTTCACGCAGTTGATTTTGAGAATGTTAGAAACTCCAGAAACCGGACTTTCTTCTTCCAACTAATAACTAAAGCGCAGCTCAGTCAGATTCTTATCCAAGATCTTTCTCCATAAAGCATACATGGTATATGTAGGTAAGCCAAAAACCCACCCAAATTGCTGTTATTCTTTACAGCTAAAAGGTTTCCCCTTCTTTGTTGTAAACATCGCCTTTCCTGGCTTTTCTTTCCTGCCCAACGAGCAGTGCAACTGGAAAAAGAGTAAAAAACAAATGCCAGGGCACTTTCATTTGTTATCTGGCTCAGTAATCTGTAAAAATCTGTAACAGCCCACCAAACAACGGTGCATACAATATTTCCTAGCCATTCTTCACACAGTGTGACCACGAAATCGTCAAAGTCAGGCCCACAGTCCGCTTTTTACACCGCCTAGCCAAGTCAGGGAGCGGAGGCCCTGGATATGTCAAGGGGGATCAGAGGAGTACTGGAATCATACATCAGTTAAAAGCTGCGTGTATATGTTATTCACCGTGTCACTTCTAAGGTTTTATAAATAACACATTTTTTTGATTATTTTTAGCCACTGTATTAAGACTTTTCTCTTTGCAATTTTAGTATTTAAATAATTATTATATTATTACTGATCAGTAATAAGTTCTGAGGAAACCCCTTTCTAATCTCCGCCCATGATAGCCCGATAATGACAATGCAACGGCCGACGTCGACAGAGCGAACGATGTTAAGCTCTTTTTGTTTTTGGTGAAAATTTGTACCTGATTTTATATTTCCCTTTTTTGTTACACTGTTTTTTGTTTTCTCTGTTTTGCTGTTGCTTTTTTGTTGCGTTTTTTCAGTTATTACGTATTGCCATGTTTACCATATTTTACAGGCACACACAGACACTGAACAGTGAGAACAAATCTAACTAACTATATTTCACAAATAAAACCAGGTAAGCTTAAATCTATAAATAAAGCAAAATCCTTCTTATTGATTTAGCAAACATCGTGTTAGTGACGATGACAGCTGAATACCCAAAACAAACCAGCTTGACCTCGAGTCCTCAACTCTCGTTTTCTATTTAAATTAGGTTAAAGTTCACCTAAATATGTTTACTAGTTGTCTCAAATAAAGCCTTTTTTTGACTCGGAGCAGGTTAACACTATTCAAAAATAAGAAGTCTGCTTGTGAAATATGTAGTTCATCAGTACCCATTTAAACCTTTTCTTACAGTGTCCATTTCCCCGACTGTGCGCTTGTGTTGGTGCGTGTTCTGCTTCTGCGCAGCGATGCATAATTCCCACTTTTGAAATTTGTGTGCGGTTGGTGGTAGTTGTTTTTGTTTTTGTTTTTCTTTTTGTTATTGTTGTTGCTGGGGCTGGTGCTAGTGCTGCCGTTGCCGCTGCGCAATTAATAATTCTTTTCGACTGGCGTGAAATTTTCATAAGGCAAGAAAACGAGGAAAGCAACAGCAGCAACCGCACCAACTTTCCATGAAAATCTCCCGGCCATTAGTAGCAATCGCAGGCGCTTTTCACCATGGAAAAGCTAAGCAAAGGTATGGGGCAGGGGCAGGTACAGAGGCAGGGGCACGACGCGATGGCAAACCGCAGTGATTGTGCTGCGACCCCGTAGAAATGGGCTCACATCGTAAATTTTATTCAAATTACAAACTCATTAATAAATGGCGTTGTTGCTCTAAAATAAACAAAAAGCGGCGATGATTGCTCAATACCTGCAGCGTTGAAAAGTCCACGCAGGAAAGTCAACAAAATACAATAAGAAATATGAAAATTTTTTGAAAATACTATCAAAACAATAGTATGCTCTAATAGAAAGCTAGAAACGAAATTAGTTCCCAAAATATTTTTAAAAATAAATTATTATGATTACCCTATAGAATCTATCTAAGAATTCGATATTTTTGAATGCTAAAATCGATATTAAATCGATTACCATCGATGTTTTACCAGCTCTACCATAGAGCTAGTCTTAATTTATACAGGCATGCCAAGGAAATCGCTGGAGAGTTATAATCATTGAAAATGTCATCCAAGAAAATGCTACAAATTGGTTTAACCTTATTTTCATTAAATGTTAAATCCATTGCAATTTTTAATTGACTTAAGATCCATCGCGATTATATACGAAATATGTTAAGATTGTTTTGCCAACGTTTCCCCGCGATTTAAGACCAGGCCAAATGAAAAAAATATTGCAAGAGATATGACTTATCAACTGAATAATTATTGAAGAAAAAGATGGGCCTGCAAATAAGAATACAAATACCTGCATATGCCGCTAAAAAAGTGTGCATAATTTAGCAATAAATGTAAATATTACTGGTCCGCCGCTTCCTTTGGGAGACAGAGCGAGCGCCATAGTGCTGCTGCTGCCTGTTTCCTGTCCTGTGGAATCATCTCCTCCACCATATCCTCCTCGTCGTCGTCGTCGCCGTCGTCTCCAAGGAAAACAATGATGATCACGTTGGCCGTTGGGATCGCAATGATGAGCATGCTGCTGCCGGGGTTGGGGTTGGGGCCTGTGCTTGGCCCATGTCCCACTCCTTATCTTGGCAGCACGAAAACCAGAAACAAGAATTATAGACCAAAAGCCAGTTGCAGTTGTGTGTGGGTGTGTGTGTGAGTTTGTGTGTATCGGAGTATCTGTGTAAGTGCGCCTTTGGCTAGAAGTGAGTGCTGAGGATGCACTGGATGCGGAGGATGCTGTGCAGTTGCCGAGCAGATGCAGTTGCTATTGCAGTTGCAGTTGCATCTGCCGCCAAAAGGCCAAAAGGAACACTACAAAGCCCAGCTTGGACCCGGAGTTGGGGGAGCGATTAAGCGGGAAGGCTTTAATATCCATCAATTAACCTAAAAATGCTTCAAAAATAAATCACATTCTCCCCTTTAAAGCAGCTCTTCTGATGTTTATTTATATATGCTTCACTTTATAATGTACCTGATAAAGATGGCCTAGCTTACCAAACATAACTATTTCACACAGGATATTCAGTTACTCTCTAGAAGAAACCCTGTACGCAGAAGCTTTAAAGTAGGCAATGAGTTCGTACTTGTTAATAAATAAAATTATACTCACATGCCAAATTATGCCACTAGCAATATTTTAATACCTCTCTGGAGTGATCCCTGTACGCAGCCGCACTGCAGAGGTACATGCTTGGTTTAAAGCCTTCTGATTTGATTATAAAGGAGAGGTTTTTGAAGTATATGAAGTATATGGTAAAATGCTAAATAAATGCAAGTAGTTCCCTCAACTCGGCATCCTAACGTTATCATCTAATAACATTAAGTATTAACAGTGAACCCCTAAAGACTCTGAAAGAAACTCGCATGCGAGAGAGGCTGGCGCTCGTTTCTGTTCTCATTCTCACTCTCGGATTCCGCCAATATATAAAGCTATGCTCCCTATATATAGTATATATACCATATAGACAACAACATCACGATCCGGCCTGAGTATGGGTGAGGGTCTCTGTGTGTTGGTGAGGCTCTGGCGATTGTGCTTATGTGTAGCATGCGGTTTTGCTGTGGATTTTGTGTAAACTTTTCGCAGTCGTCAGTCAGCGAGCGAGCGAGCGAGCTCCAGGAGAAAGATACAGATACAGATAGAAACGAAGGTGGAGATGGATGTAGCAGAGGGAGAAGGGGCTGCAAGAGAAAGGGGACTTCATTATGAGGTTGTAACTGTCTTTTCAATTTCTCGTTCTGCCCGATTCGCTTTGCCAAATGGAGCCTACTAGATACAGATACGGATGCGGATCCACAGGCACAGATACACACGGCTCACGCTTAGATGCGGCGGCCCTTTTCCTTCCACCGCAGCCGAGCTGTTGACTGAAATCCCCGATGTTCCATGCACAGAGAACTAATTTCTAGATACTAATTGGGGCTTATTTCCTATGGGGTTAAAAACGATAAATTAAATATAGAAATGTATTCAAAAAATATCAATACATTAATTAATGATCATCTGTAAGGAGAAGTAAATTATTTACCTATTTTAATTTATAAAATAAAAGCTTAATATGACTTTTAAGGTTAAAATATATAATATATCAGATGGTGTATCTTTACTCAACATTTTTATTGCCACTGTAGCTGGGCTGCAAATACTGGGCTGGCGCGCTACAAGAAGACACTCTCCTGCTGCTCTTCTGATGCTGAAGATGGATCTCTGTCTTCCCGATACTCTCTTCCGCCTCTGCCCCCCTCTCCAAAGAGACACGCACACATCGCCGGCAATTGACGGGTCTTCTGCTGGGTGTGTGTGTGTGTCCGTTGATGTTGATGAGTTTTGTTTTAATTCTGCTTCTTGACTTCAATTTCTTATAAAAATTGTTTATATGCACGTAATACAGTGGAGCCCTCATAAAGTGGACTTGCACTTGGCGGTTTACAGAACAAATAAGTTACCAAACACATACACAGATACCGATGAAGGACTCCCCCTGAAACAGCTGATCTGATAAGTTCTTAGTGCGCTAAGTAGGGTTTTTATTTATTTTTAGCCAAGTAAGTAATTTTTTTAAAGCCACCATCTGAATTTAACGTACTTTGACTGTAGTTGGCCCCACGGTATCGCTGTGTGCGATTTTCCGGAGTATCTGTATCTGTGAGATGCACAGCAACATGCTGACGATGCTGTTGTTGCTGTGATTTGGTGAATCGCGCGTAGCCGATTGTAATTATTGTAATCGAGTCTCGAACCGATCCAATCCGATACGATACGATCGCAATAGCACACAGCACACAGCACACGGCACACGGCACTCGGGCACACGGAGGAGCACATCGGAGCTCGGGGTGCAGGAGATCACATCTTCGCCGCCTGATTTGATTTTGTTTTAGCTTTTAGCCTTAGCTTAGATGCTCGCTCCGATCATTTTGTAATAGTTTTCTCAGTGCTCCGCTTAAATCATCTTGGCCAAGACCGCTCCTCTCCCCTCCGCTCCGTTCCGTTTCATTCCATCTCGTGATGGTTTCGCTTGAGCCCGGCGCGCGCTTTTCTCTTTGAAGCCAACGTCATCGACAGTACCACCACAGTCATCATCATTGGTTGTTTTTGGTTTTGCTCTTCTCTTTTTCAATGGGGCTTTATGACTTCTATAAGAAGTTTGTGGCATAGTGGAAGGAAAGCATAGCCTGATACCAATATCTGTCAAGATAAGCCACCCTTAAAGTCAGTCTGTTATGTTTTTACGGAATAAAGAAGAATTTCTTTTGTGATCAGCATCTCCAGAGGAGTCGATCTAGCCAGGTCCGTCTGTCCACGCAAATTATTCTTGTTCTCAGCTGTTTTGGTTAATATCTTAAAGCTTCATAATCATAATTGTAAGCATAGTATCATAAGAGCTTGATCAAATCGAATCCCTAACTCGTTTAGTTCCTATAAAAATGATTACTCATTTTCTATGTTATTTTTTCTTTAGGAATGAAGTACATAAGGGCATACAAACTTCGGTTTCCCTAAGGCATAGCTACTTTTCTTATTGTTGTTACTGTTGTTGTTACTGTTGTTGTTGTAGCCGTTGCTTTTTACTAAAAGTTGATTGACTGTCTGTTCATTTAGCCGCTTGTCCCAAGCTCGCTCCGTTTGTTGGCTTTGCCATATCTCTGATGTGCACAGAAAGAAAATTGTAATAATGAAATCAAATTTAAAAATTTTAATGTTAAGTAATTATCATAAAAATTGAAAGGATAAACTTGAGAGACCCAAAAACCCTGAGGGTCGAAATGAAATCCAAAGAAAGTTTTCGACCGCCTTTTCTTTCTATGATCAATAGTTTTGTCAACAAATTGTTGTATTTTTAAATGGAGAATCTTACTTTTACTATTAGCATAATTGTAATATTAAAATCAACGTTTTAATAACAAATAATTTGATACTTTTTTTAAATTGTTATCTGCTTATTTTTATACTACTCAGTGTTTATACCTAATTCAACTCAACTCTTTTCGTAAGGATTTTCTTATTATTCCCAGTGTAGTCGCGTTACCAAGACACCCCGTCGCAAGCTTAGGCTTGTGGGCTCCTCTTGCACATTTCGTTTTAGGCCATTATAGTTTTGAACATGTTCAAGTGCCATTCTCACGATTGTTTATAGTCTTTTAATTTCAGCCGAGGCACACAAGAAATAAACAGTGAAATTTAGCAGCGGCAGCAGCAGCAGGCGATTCGAGCTTAGGCCTAATGTTCTGGAAACGAAGCCAAGCCGAGTCTCGAATCTCTCGGTACGGTTTCGGGTGCAGTTTCAGCTTCCTAGCGGGTCTGGTTCTTCAACTTCAGCTAGAGATCCCAGCTGGCAACAGTGAAAGGCCCCAAGTGGTCAATAAGTACCAGGGAGCTCGACAAGCGGTCCTCTTTCGGTCCACAAAGTCGAGTACTCGAAATGTTTGCCTATTAAACAGTCATCATTGATTGTTACATTCTACAAATAGAAAATCTGTGGCAGAGATCCGAACCAAAAATGTTTCAAGCGATCAAGAAAGAGATCAATCTGCCGATCGTGGCCAGATTTATGAGTCATGACCAGAGCAGAGCTCAGAGCTCAGAGCTCAGGGGGAAACTGGCACAGACTGTCTTATGGAGCGAGGTAATTCCGGGCTGTAATGATCTTAACGATCGCTTGAGCTGCTTGATCAATCTAATGATATGCTGATCTCTAAAGATTCTGCGAAAACTATGACACAAACTATGATTACCGGGAACTGTTCTGGAAAATAAATCTCTCGCTCTCTCTCTCTTATATGGAAATGTAAAACAAGTGCGATCTAAAAACATTTTAAGTACTACTGTATTAATAAATAATTAAATTTAGATGTAAGCTATATAGTAAAATACTCAGACAAAAAATCTAAGAATATTCAAGAATAGCTAGCTTTTAAGAATGTTAGAACAGAAAGAGGTCCAAGCTAATTATAATTTAACTACCAGAAAACAGCAGTATATTTATTTATAATTATGTATTTATGACTTAACCCTAAGCTGGTTAATAATAATAAAAAACCAAACCTCCACAGATATCAGCTCAAGTATATACTTGAACCCAAAGCACACCCCTTTCATACAAAAATCGTGTGTGTAGTTTTGTGCACTCTGAATTCCATCAATTAAGCAGCCCGTCGACCGTTCAAAAAATCATTCCCAAACAAGCATCGCGATCGATCGGTCGATCGTTAATTAACTCCCATCGAACTGCCACCAAATTGACATTCCCGGCTCTGAGAGAGTTTACCATTTCCATTCCCAGTCTGTGTCGAGCCCAGGTCGCATTTCCATTTGTCCATCGAATTGGGCACCCTGATCGTGGGTATCACGATCATCTTGGGCAATTTTCGCGCATGGAACTTTCAACTCCAAAATGGACTGACAATTGATTTGTGCCACAGCCAGCGAGCGACTAAAAAACAAAAGCAAAAGCAAAAGCCAAAGCTGCCAGCAATTTAAATTAAAAGCGCAATTGAACTGGAAAATTCGTCTAAATTGTTTTCACAATTACCCACACACACGGCAAGCTGGAGAGGAGGACGTGGAGGAGATGGAGCTGGAGCTAGAGCTGGAGAAATGGAAATGCAGTAGAGTTCACCACTCCATCTCCATCCCCAACCAATCCAATCCAAAGCAATCCAATCCACAATCCTCGGCAATCGCAGGTCTAACAACATGCAATACCCGGGCACAATACATAAAAATTTCAAAACTAATGATGCCGAGAAGGAGGAGAGAGCCTAGGAAGACCGACCCGCGGATGAAGCTGCTTTCGTTCACAATTTATGCATGAGAAGAAGATCTTTTGGCAGGGTAGCCGAGCCGCCGAAGAAATGGTCCGCTTTTTTTTTTTGGTGGGAGTTCTTCTTCGGCACTCTTGTTTGGCTTTTATACACGGTACGAGTTCAGGTCAAGGGGTATGCTGCATTCGAGGTTGTGTATGTAAGGGAGAAAGAAAAAACCATGAAACTTTATACAGTTTCCGTATAAATATCTCAGGACCTTTACGGCCTAAAGCCATCGTTTTGAGATATAAGTAACCACCATCAACATCAACCCACATACCTCAAATTAGGCAAGTTGCTCAATTTTCAAGGTAGTATTTATATTTATATGTTTTTGACTTGACTGAATCTCGGGATCTAATGGAGCTAAGGGCTTCTTCGTCGACAAACAAATTCAAACGATCTACATTGACCTACATACCAAAAATGAAACTTATCGGACCATTTTCAAAGTAGAAATTATACATAGATATTTTTGATAGCCCTCAGACAGTGGTCAGCGGGTATCCTATAGTCGGGGCCTTCGACTATTACTATTTACTGGTTTTATTTTGCGCTCTCAGCCGCGATAAAGATCGGAAAAGCCCGAAGTTTAGAAAGGCAATGGCAAGAGCAGCATCCGAGTAGCGAGTATCTATGTATCTCTGCAATACATAAATTGTATGTATCTATACGTTCTACAATGTATCTCTACGGCCAGAGTGTGTGTTTGTGTGTGTGTATCTATGTAATGAGCATTGTAACTAAACTTCTGTGTAGCCAAAACTCCTACAACAGAGAGACAACAGAAACAAAAAGCGTACTACCAGCTCTGGGACTCCCTCAATACCCGTTTGCCACAACTTCAATTCAACTGTACTGGCTGCTGCTGCCGCGTTGCTCTTTGGGCCGAACTCTTCGGTCTTCGGTCTTCGGTCTCCGGTCTCCGGTCTCCGGTCTGCAGTCTTCTGGCTCCGCTCTATCTGATGATGGCCGTTAACGTTGAACGTTAAGGCTGAAGAGCGCCCCGACCCGACCTGCTGCCCTCCTGGCTTCCCCCGAACCCGATCCATCGGGTTCTTGCTTCCAGTGACTCGTAAACATGAGCTACGTTCTTCTTCCCCGGCCCCTTTTTCTTTCTTCTTTCGGCCGGGTCTTGTCTTTCCCCGTTCTCCAAGCCCCCGACTTGACTTCATTTGTTTGGCTTTTTTGGGAGACAAAAACTGGTTATTGCTCTCTGCCTTTTCTTCGGCGCGGTTTCTCGCTTTTTTGGCTTTTTCGGTTAGGTGAGCGGTGGTACCTCCTCCCCTCCTCCCCTCCTCCCCACTCCTTTGGTTTTTCTCATTTTTACCCCTCGTTGCTTTTTCGGGGGCCCCAGTGGCGTCGTATATGCAAAGGGGCCCGTTGGCCACGTCGGAACGCAGAGGTCCCGGCGACCACGTCGCTGCAAAAGCCGCTCAGCCTCCGATTTTCCTAGGCTCCACGTCTCCTAGCCAGCAGCGGCTACCACATACAGTGGACAGTGCTAAGGGGAGTCCTTTCCCAACTTTGGTTTTGTACTTCCCCTGCCCACCTATCAGTCATAATGCATATCTTAGCAAAATAATTCAATACAGTATATAGAGATCTTGATAAAGATATCATTCTCCTATATAATGAGAAGTTTAAAATATTTATAATTGATTTCCCAATTTAGTATGCTGGTGTTTCTTCTTCTTGGAGTCTGTATATGATTACACAAATAAATTTACCCAAAAAAGGGAATACTAAAAAATGAACACAAGGAAATTAACTAAAATAAATGAACACAAAGAAATGAACACAAATTAATAAAATAAATTTATTTCTAGATCATATTAAGTGTTGTGATGCCAAGTTTACGGTTAGACCAAAAAAATATAAGTGTATAATAATTTAAATATGTAATAATAATACACCATTCCCTTTAACTTCCTCCAGACAGTTAATATATTAATAAAGGAAACAATGTAATTACCATTAAATTTCCCTTTGCAGAGTCCTTGCGAGCCAGTGTCCACTGTACGACACCGAATGACAGCCAAATCTCGGTGGAGCTGGCAGCAGCAGCAGCTTCTAAGTGGAGGTTTGGTGGGCAGAGTGCAACAAGTAGGAAGTGGGCGCTTTGGCACAGGCTTGGCCTGGACTTGGTCCAAAACCAAGAGATCGAGACTGGCCACCTTCTCCTCCGCCAGCTCCTCCTTCTCCTAGTCCAAGCCACCTCCTCCCGTTGGGCAACTTTTTTCCGCGCAACTCCTTTGTTACATTTTGGCGAGAGAGGTAAACGATCGTTAGAAAGGTTTTATATGAAGCCATGGCTTCAGATTTGCGCTCACGTCTATTTATTGGACTTGCAGTTGCCGGAGCTGAAGCTGGGCTGGATCTCTATGTGCTAGGAGCTAGCGATTCAGCACAGGGAGAAAAGGTATTAGAAATGACATGAAAAATACAGGAGTTAATCAGGATGTTATTGTCGAGCTCCAATCTTAAAATTCGTTGCCCAACCATGCTTTAAACCATTTACTTTCGTTTACATCTTAGAAATGTTTTATAAAATGATTCAAACTCCGTAGAAATTCAATTAAAATATGGCCGAGTTTTAAGGGATATCATAGAAACTCAAAGTGATTTAAATCTCCGATAAAAAAACACTATTTATTCCAGTGTTTGGTCATGTTACCACCGCCTGTCGTTTAAGATGGCTCTTGGCTCTCGGCTGGCTGTTTGTTTTGTTTTGGCCTGCACAGTTTTTATCCATTTTGGTGGCCTGTCCTCCGCCGAGCGAGCTGTGCCAGCAAGCCAAAACTGCATCCTCCAAGCTTCAGAGGAGCTCCCAACTCAGGCTCCATCCTCAATAGGTCCATCCAGCCTCAACTTCAATGGAAGTGGAAGTGGCATGAAATGCTGTTAACCTCGTTTGAACTTTGCCATTTATTTTGAGCCATTGGATAGGCCCGATCTTTCTTCTTGGCAATGGTTTTTTCTGTTCGTATTTTTCTCTGTTTTTCGGACTGTTTAGACAGGCGACGGGCCCGTGCAATTTAAATATATTGCAAACAAAAGGAGTGTATGTAATTTAATGTGAGTGGACGTCGGGCCTAGAAATGGGATTGGGATTGGGTATGGGATTGAACTGGGGATGGCGGTGGGGGTGGGGCTGTAGATGGGGGCTACCATGCCAGTTGGGCAATGGCTAACAAAAAACAAAACACAACTGGCATTTGCCATGCCAGAGAGATACGGGTCCGCGGCACCAGCTGGAGATGGCCGGGGTCAAACCGAAGGCACTCCTTGTCCTCTGTCGCACCTCCTCGTCGACCGATAACTCCTCAGAGAAACCCCTGCGAAGCCCCCCCTTCTGAACACCTCTCTGTCAATGCAACAATCCTGCTGCCTACACACACCTCGAAAATGTACGCAGTGACAAGTAGCCCAGGCGTGTGTGCTTTTTTTTAGCGTTACAGTAATCTACCCGAGCAGAGCTGGTGTCGGGGCACGGGCTGCGAGCTGAGAGCTGCGAGCTGGTCTTCCACTAAGGCTGGGCTTTTGAACTGGGTTAGACCAAACTGTGGGAAGAACAGAGCGTTTAATTGGGCCAGCAAAAGATTGCGGAGGGAGTAACTAACATAAACACAGCAAAAAATCGCACAGGAATATTTTTAAATGAAATAAATTCATACATATTGGCGCATTTTCGCAGAAATATCGATTGTCGAATGTCAAAATTTAACGAAAGAATTTTTTTTATATATATAGTCAGCATAGAGTAGCAAAATAATCCATACGTTTTTTAAGTTTGTATGGTTTTCAATACGATAATTTCGCGCACTCTGTTTCATGGGCTCGGCTGCACACTTGCGAAATACGACAATAAAATAAAGAAAATATTATTTACTTATGACAAAAGTTTCGATAATATTCTTATCTTATTACACGTTTATTATTACAAAATTTAATAAATTAAACTAAAGTTATATCTTCCTCATCTGTTTTCATCATTCAATCTTTTAATATTGCTGAATGTGTAAGATATTAGCAAGGAATTTAATTAAAAATAAAATTAAGTTGAAATTAAATTGTTTTCTATTTTTCGTGCCGGGATATAATATACACAAAAACCACGCATCGTCAGGAAAAGCTATCGTGCTAAGGATAGTATGGTGCAAAACTGTCTTTAATTTAAATAGAATTTATAAAGTAAGCTTTCCTTTAAAACCTCTGGAGACATTATAAATAATTTTGTTTAATTCCATTATACATTCTCTTTTTCAATTTTCACTTTATAAGTTCAACTAACATATAAAATATACAGAAATAAAACGGAACCTTGTTCCTATGTGAATAATATTCATTTTATGTTAAATTACATTAAATTACGGGGTCTGTAACCCATTTTTTCCCAGTGCTCAGGTGAGTATATTCAAGAGCAGCGACCATAAAGACGTTCTAGATTGTCAGATGAACCGAGATTAGTTTATGTTTTTGGGGGAAGAACGGTGGCGAAAAAACGGTAGTGGATGACCTGATCCAAGACTATTACCGTAACCCATTTCAGCCGCTGCTCCTAACTCCGGTCTCTGGAGTCGACCAATTAGCACTATCTAAAGTGGAGTGTGGCCCCGACTTTAATGCTTTAATGCGAACTGGGGGACATTTTTACGACCGCACATACAGAATTATATGGATGGTTGGGAGCTACAAGACTAGCGACGCCCACGCGTTGGACAATTAAGACGATTGTGTAAACGCCAACCGAATTTCAATTACAGGAAGCTGAAAATGAATGAAAATTCGCGTATGGAAATGCAAGATCTGCACAACTTCATTGAGTATCAGCTGCACGCAAAAACTGTGTCACCTTGACTAAAAATGATAATAAAGAACGACGATCGGAAGAGCACAAGGCATGCCCGATATAAAGATCCAATAATGTACAATGAACCACCTGATTTCCATAATAAGAACTTTTCTAGCTAAACTTTTCTAATAAATAACTAAGGTGATATTAATATACAAAAGTCACTTGACTTAAAGTGGCCATATTTTTTCGAAGAATTTCTGTGATTTCTCTAATCCTGGGACTTTTAAGCAGATTTCGTTTTCCTGTTAGGAAGTACAACACTTTTAGCATATATTTGTGTTTTAAATTAAATTTGAACGAAATCACTAGATTTTCGATTTAGTAAATTCTTGAAAATATTCCCTATTTGGATTGTGGCCTGTAGGTGCATTCGTCACCAGTTTCTTACCTCGTTGAGGCTCCTTTTTGCCCGCCACTGGGGTTTACTGTAAAAAATAAAATAAAATTCTTTTCGTATAATAATAACAGGAGGAAACAGAAGAAGAGCAAAAAGGAGCAACAGCTGCGCAAGCGCTTTATAAAGAAAGAAGAAGAAGTTGGGTAAAGAGGGTGAAAAGGGAATGGAAAGCTAAGGCAGACAACAACCCTTTCTTTGTTTTTTTTTTTGGCAAAGCCATTGACACAACGAGTAAAAAGTGTAAATTCCCTTATTTCTGTGTGTTTGTGTGCTGTACATTATTTACTAACCCGCGACATTCGGTTGTCTGGAAAACCTTTCCACTACAATTCCTCAAGAAACCACCCCATCGCTGGGGGAAGGGGGAGATCGAGCTAAAAAGGTGCGACGCGTCGCTCTGGCTCTCCGATGTCTAAGCAAAGAGTCGACGGCCGTTGTAATTATTTTAATAATTTTTTTCACTGCGTCATCATTATTTTTCTCTGCCTTTGATATAATTCTTCTTTGTATCATTTGCACACGATTGCACAGAGGCAAACGAACACGGAGAGCTAAAGAGCACAAAGTTACGCTCAGCAATAAATGTGTATGTGAGCAGAGTTCAATTACCAGGGATCGCAGAGTTGTCAGCTCGCTTAAGAAAGATCCAAGTCGTACAGAAAAGGCTAGAAATTTCTATTAAGATTTCATTCCATTAACACACTAGTTTGCAGCGAAATGCCATTTAATTTTTCAGTCAATCGATAAGGCACATTATTAGACAAGGCGAAACAATCAAAAACCACGATAATAAATTCACCCGACAACCCTGAGATCGTGTCGAGAGAGCGGCTCTGCTCAAAATGAGCCCGATCCGCGCACCGTGAGCCATATAAATGAAGAGCGTCCGCTCGCAACGAACAGTACATTTTTTTCTGCTGAGCCGTCTCCGTTTGCGCGTCCGCGATGCTCTGCGACCCGAAACCCAAAAACGGAGCCCGAATTCAAGACAGAATGCTTTAAACAAATAGTAACCAAAGTAAAATATTTAACGCGAGTTTTCTGCCGCTGCGATTCTTCGTATTAGCGGGAGTGTGCCGTTTTTTAAAATTGCCGTTGATTACAAGCCGAGCTTACACACACGGGCGATCGCACGCACACACACTCGAGACTTACCGATAAATGAGCGGATGCACGCAGCATTTACAGTTGAGCTCAAATGTGCCGTCGTCTAATTAGAAATGATTTAATTTCAATAGCGATTTAATAAAAACGAATTTGCGAAAGAAACGAAACGACGCCGAGTTTCTGAGTGCCCCTCGTGTGTTTTGTATGTATATGCATGTGTGTGTATGTAATTCGCCATACTTCTTCAATTCAAAGAACAGACAGAAGAAGAGCACAACAACAACAGCAAGGCAAGACATACTTGAAAAATAAAAGCAACAACAACTATATCGCTCCCTATCTCTCTCGCGCGCTAGCGCTGTTGCTGTGCGCGTGTGTAAGCTCGCTCGCTTGCGCCTGTGTTTGGTATGTATGTATATAAGCAGCAGGCAAAACAACAAAAACAAAAAACTTATATATTACGCTCAGTTTTCCCTATATATTTTGCGCCTGCCAATAAGCGGTTCTTTTTGGCGGAGTTGCCACACCGCCGCCGCTCCGAGCAGCAGATCGTGGAATTTTTAATTGGAATTGGGAAAGATTTGTTTCGTTCGTTGCGTGAAATACATAGAATTGTGTGTGTAGAACTCGGCTGATAAGACTCAGGGAAAGCAGAGTCGTCGCTTATCAATTCGACAGAGCAACACAAAAAAAAAATAACAAGCGAACAAATGGGTCGACCACATTGTCGTTCGTTTTGTTGTTTTCCCCCCATTTTTGCACTATCGCTTAATAATTGAAATTAAAAAAAAAGGCGGCGGGGCGAGTTGAGATCCCATTATAGTGAGTGGACGCGGCGGCGATATCTCGTATACCATACAATTCATACTACTACTGTTTTTAGTGGGTGGGGGTCCAGTGTTTCACATTTGATTTTTTTATATTTGTGACTAGATCCACACTCATTAATAACGGTAGTTCAATCAGCAAACACGTGATGTCTTGACTAAAGTGAACGGTATATCGGGAAGAGTCCTTCCATTGAAAGCCCCCTCTTGGAAAAGGGACACAACAGGTGGTGTTATTCCAGGAGAACGAACGGGAAGCAGAAACACACGAAGACTATAAAAAAAAAACAAGGCAATTAGTCAATTCACCTCACGCACACGCACACAACAGCGTCGTCACTCAGACAGAACGCGAGAGAGCACCTGTTGTTTGCGAGGGCCCAAAAAAGAGAGGCGAAGAGGAAGAGCGGCCCAAAGAGGACGCAACGAGGAAGAGAGACTTGAGTTGCGATTGCCGGTCACCGAAAATTAACATTAATGCTAATGTAGATCACTTTTCGGGCCATGAAAAAACAAAAACAGAGGAAAAAACCTGAAACGAAAAACGATCCCCCAAAATTTGAAATTAATTGCGGCCCCGCGTCTTGGGAAAAAAGTCGGAAAATTGTTAGGCCAACAACAATAACAACAATAGAGGTGAAAAGTTCAACAACTGTTGCCTGCTGAGTCACCCTTCTTTTTTTTTTCGTTGTTATTTTTCTTTGTACAGTTGCGGTTAAAATAACAGAGGGTTTTAGTAAAATTTTAAGTTACTTTAGGTTTTGGATTTTTCTTTTCTAAAATTTTGTGCATGTATAAAAGTATAAATTATTGGATCACAGAATAAATTTACTTATGCTGGGACTCTGATCATAAAACTAATTTAATTATATTTTTCTACTAAATAACAAATGCTACCTTTATAATTTTGAAAACTTAATTAATTTTTTTAATTTTCTGTTTTTTTTTTTAATGGAGTAGTTATATTTGCTTGCTTAAAGTTACTGTAGTTCAAGTTTTTAATCATTTTTGTAGCCGTAAAAACCGAATTTATATATTTTATATTGACGCCGCAGCTGGATAGATTTTTCCTGTTTTACATTTGTTGTTGACAGATTATTCCCATGTATATTTTTTATTGTTCCGCCTCCCTAACTGCTTTACGTACTTCTTCGGTTTCTACCGGAACAAATTGTTGAAAATACCAAGTTTTCTGAGAAGGCAACCAACGCCCGCCGCTGTGTCGCATAGTTCAGATTAATAGCTCCTATATAAAACACTACACCCCCGGCTTTGGCAAACAAACAACACAGTTTCCGCCGAATCATGGGGATTTCAGAGAGAGCTGAGCTCTATATGTATCGGATTTTATGTCTCGATCAGCAGAAATTGAAACTGCAGCGACGCCACAATTCTTAAACAATTCTCAAAGACGGCGACTACGTCGGCTTTTCGTCAGTTGATATACTATATATTATTGTAGAAATCAGCAGAAAAAAAAGAGAGAGAAAGAGAGAGAGAGAGAGAGAGAGAGAGAGGGAGAAGAGAGAAGGGAAAAAATAATAAACCTTAATTCGAAGCTTGGAGCAGCTTGATTCATTCTGGGATTGGACTGACTGACGACTAACTGACCACCCAATTGAGCTATGAAAACCGATCAAAGACCAATGGCGCAATTGTGTTGCCAGGCACGGGAGAGCAATGACAGCGGTAGGAAAACCGAACCTGAAGCCCAAAACTATGGACTCCAGAGGCAAAGCCAAAGCCAAAGCCAAGCCCAATCACCAATCACAAACAACAGCAACAATAACAAAATGCCACAGAAAGTCGTGCTGTGGCAATAATCATCGCTCCGTAGGAGGAGGAGCTGGAGATCGGGGCAGGATGCTCTTTTCTGACTCTATTTTGTCGGCGAACATGGATCTAGTGCACGGTGTTTCATGATTAAGTTCGTGACTAGATTTCATGCTCGTCTATTAAGTTGGGTCAGCACAACAGAAAGAAGAGAGTTCCCTTAACCGTAACCCTGGTTTGCTCTGGTATAACCTCTAGGAGAGCAGCTCGTCTGAGTGGCCAATTAGCAGACGCATTAATTATGGGAAAATACAACATATTCGCCTGATTGACCCGTGACCCACATATCGGTCTGGCGGCACACGCCCCGCAGAATTGTAACTCCCAAATGAGGGCGTATCCCCGAATCGGGCGGGAGTCAATGGCCTGGCTTAAACCGCCCCTCTTCTCACACTGCCCTTCACTTCACCCACCACCACCCGCATGCTGCTGCAGTAGCCTCAGCCTTTGCTTTATCTGCCAAAGGCAGGAGTGACTGCAACTGTGACTGCAACAGTCGCAGAATAAATTGTGTGTGGAAAACTCGAAACCCGTGACAAGCCTAGCGGCCCACCAATTTATGGCCTGGTGACACGCGATTAAAAATCGAATAACACATGGAACTGCCATAGATTTCCGCGGTAAGCCCAGAGCCCAGCTCAGCGTGTGAAAAAGTCGCCGGAGGGTTGTTGTTGTTATTGCTGCTGTTAGCTATAGTTGGCGCCTGCGGGTAAGT
The DNA here is from genome assembly GCA_008042775.1 of Drosophila pectinifera. NCBI lineage: Eukaryota > Metazoa > Arthropoda > Insecta > Diptera > Drosophilidae > Drosophila > Drosophila pectinifera. Next base: position 61,543 of record VNKC01003024.1, read on the forward strand.
AACGGCTTTGCCCGCTCTGTTGTGACACCGGGAAAAATCAACATAACAACATATATAATGGTGTGGCTTACACATCGATTTGTACAGAAGATACTTGGCACTCCAGAGTGTCCAGAAAAGCACAGCACAGTATTTATGTATAACACTTCTGTAATTTCAGTTCAGTATTTGTAAGCCGAGCTTTCTTAGCTTGTACTCCGAGTTAGAATGGATTTAACTTGTAAAAGAATGAAACAGGGATATACCGATCATGTTTAAGCTTAATGGACTATTCAAAATTAACTTGTCTAATTCAGTTAAGAACTTGAAATTATCAGTTTTTTAACACAAAAACCTATTTATGTTAATCTCACAAACTTACAGAAAGGGGGTTATCACTTTTTGTTCAATTGAAAAGGTATAACTTGTATATTTTACTTAATCAATATAATTATATTGCTATTCATTCATTTATTGATTTCCTTTTCCGTCTGAAGAAAGAAAAACCTATAAAAGTATATTTTTGAGTGACTGCATAAACAGGTACTTTTATTTATCAAGAGTGTAAATACTAAATTGGCTACTGTTTAGAAACTATTTCATACATCCTTAATTAGGTTACTGTTCAGCGAATACAGAAATGTCAAGTTAATATTAAGATAGAAACAATCCAGTAGAAAAGAATAAGGATTTAGAAGCTAGAACGGAATTAGGAATTCCAGTGTAATTTAGTCTTATAGCCAATTTGTTTCTTAAGCGTTTTTATGAAGTGAACAACTAAGTCAAAACTGGAGTGTCCAATCTTAGGGGTAAGTTGTATTTTTTACAGTGCTCCTTTTGATGCCAACGACGACCAGACTGTTGCGCGGGCGTTTGAGTGTAACTGTAACACCTGCTGCTGCTCGTTGCTGCCGCTATTAACACAACAATTCTCTGCTCTCTCCAATTTTAATTTCAGCTCTCGGCCCCGAAGGAATGAAGCCGGAACACCACCACCTTTCAACCCTGCGAGTCGAGCCATTGTTATTGCTGGTCGGAGGTAGTACGACTCCTCCTCCTTCACGATCGCATTCGCATTTTGCTTCACGCTCATTTAAATGCCAACGCACCAGAGAGGAGGGGAGGAAGTGAGGGAAAAGGAGGACAGTGCGGCGATCTAACAAAACATTTGCTGCTGCTGCCTATTTGCATATTTTCTTAACGAATTCTGCTGTGCTGTTTTGTTGTAGGTACGCGCGGTCCGGAGTCCCCGCCAGAAGCGCATTCGATTGCAACGCCAGCTGCTAACGCTGACTTGGCTTTCCCTCCTGCACTGGTTTTTCACTTCCTCCCAATCCCAGAGCAAGCGGCAGCAATCAGGAACGACGACAAGAAGCCAGCCGAGAGCCGTCAAACGCCGCAACTAATTGATATAATAGTTAAAATAACAAACTAACGAGAAAGCAGCAACGGCAGCAACGACACGGCGGCGTTGGTGAAGTGCAAAACCTTTCCAATTTGAAAATAGCTTTTCCTGCTATGTGTGCTCGTTCCCACAAGTAATACTAGGCAACATGGCGCAACATCTCGGCTCAGAACAAGCACCAGCAGCAACAAACAGCCAGCAACAATGCGAAGGAAAAGAAGAAGCAGGAGCCACCGAGTAGGAGATCGGGGAACGGACGGAGAATGATGACAATGCAGCGATTAGAGCAAAGCAGAACTTGAACTCTACAACTCTACAGCTCCAACGGCAGCAGGCAGCAGCATCGTCATCATCACCATCATCATCATCATCATCAGCGAGCAACCATCATCAGCAAGTGAAGCGGCGGCAGCTGGAAAAATGTTTCTTATCCCAAGACCGAGTCCCAATGCGCGGCATTTCCGCCAGCGGAGGATGCTATGCTCCATCGATGCCGGGAAGGCGGGGGAGAATTAATCACATATATTGAATCTAAATAAAATGTATATTTATTATAATGGCTTTGTCGGCTAGAAAAGATGCCGTAGTATTATATTAAAGATTATTAAATAAATATTCACAATATTCACACACAATATTCTTTGGTCGGAAACTCAATAATTCGGCTAGGAAATGTTAAGAAAATCGAAAAAGCATACAAATGTAATTACAAATTAATTAAAAAAAATACAAAAAATATAAATTTATGGATGGATAAGTATTATTCAGGATTAATTATTATTGGAGTACATAATGCTGATACGGTTTAATACATGGGCTTATCTTGAAAAATATGTAAATAAAACTAATAATTTTAAATGTTATATTTTTAACGGTGGACTATCGATAACATGGCCACTGTTATACCTACAAAAACCGTTTAACAACACTGTCAAAGGCAATTTACCACACTTGGCGATAAGTAATGGTCTTTCGATTAGACACCTTCACCACGGCTGTAAGTGAGTTATCGAGGTCTAAGGTGAGTTAGCAGCTTGAAAATAATCTGAGCTAATAATAATAAAATATAAAGTGAAACACGACCCAAACTTTCAGTTTAACTAAGTTGTTTTTTATTACATTAGTTCATATCATTGAATAAACACAACATTAATATTTATTTGTATTTAGAAAATTTGTAAATCAAAAGAAACTTAAAAAAGACGCGTTTATAAATTTGTATATACCCAAAAAAATTCAAATTAGATAGAGAAAAGGTAAATAATAATATATCTTGAGGCGCCACAGGTGTGTTAGCCAGCATAATTTGAATATTGTAGCAGCAAGTGATAATTAGTAATGCTTACTCATAAATATGAATGAAAATTAACCATTGCGTGGGCCAGCGATTAGAGTAGACTCACTCACAATGGCAAACATTAATTAAACACTAAAAGTGCAGTTGTTGACTTGGCCTTTTCCTTTCGCGCTCACTGAGCCACTGAGCCACTGAGCCACCAAACCAGCAAGCCTCCGAAACCAACGTAACAAGCGGCCAACTAAAGCTATAAATTAACTCGAAGCTGTGTCTAAATCCCGGCTTTAGTTACTCGCTCTGGCCATATATTTAAACTTTGCGAATAACAGCGCTTGTATTTACCTCTATTGTCCACAGTTTTATTTCATTTCGCGGCTGGGAAAGCAAATGCAAAGTCACGCAGCTCCGAAGCTCGAAAAGTGTAACGATTAAGCTGACCATGAACTGCTTACTTGCGACTGCAACGGAGTTCGACGGTGCTTCCAGGGCCTACGACCTTCGCCTTAACTCCCGGCCCACAAATGAGGGTACACTGACCGACCGAAAATCGAGTGTCTCCGAATTTGTGCCACTTAATAATGGCTTGGCCACCCACCCCACTAGCCACACCTTTGGCGCCTCAATTGATTCATATTTATAGCACACACCGAGAGAAATGACATTACAAACATATCATAGCTAGTTTTTGGATTCTTTTTTTATTTCTATAAAAATAACATGTTCAAATTAATAGAAAGGAATGTATTCTAGTAATATTTAAGAGGCAATTTCACAGAGACCTATACTATTGAGAGCTTATAAGATCTAAATCTAGTAACAAAACGAATGAATCTTTCTAACCGGCACTAGACTTCATAGAGAACTACTTTTAGGAAATAAATACGATACCCAATGAAATTAATAAGATAAAAGTGTACCACAGCTTTTCCCTGCCTGTATTTGCACCAAATCTGCCAAAAAGTGTATGCCGCCTGGTCATTGTGATTATTTGTGGTTTTCGCTGCTCTTACTGTTCGTTTTCGACTTCGGTTTGTTTGCTATTAACACGATTTTGTGAGCCATTTATGCTGTCGGCCAACTAACACACAAGCCAACTCTACTACCAACTACCGCATTTCCCCAAAGCCCCAAGCTCCACCGCCGCAGCCAGCTTCAATTCAATTTTTGATAGCCAGTCGGCGCGAGCGGGTCGGTTGCGCGGATCGGTAATGGTAGTGGTGGTGTCCATGTCCAGTTCCTGAAACCAAAGCAAACATGTGGATAGTTACTATAGCGCTGCTGGTGCTGGTGCTGGTGCCCCATTACCAGGCAAATGCGGTGGCAAATGTCACGGTGATTGAAGACATTAGGCTGGCCTTCCGCGGCGTCACCAATGACACGGATCTGGTGAACCACATAATACCGGAAATGTATGCGGCGAGCATGCGCCTTAAGAATCCCTCCTTTGTCTTCAAAATGCCCTCCACCGCCGGCGGTGGTGGCTCCTTTGAGCTACTTACAATGCAGCGATCCGATTTCACGGAACCGATCTTCCCCAATATCACGTCCACGTCCATCGATTCGCCATCGATTCCGGTTCCAATGCCAATTCCGCCAGAAACGAGCGTGAAGACCAGTCTGGCGACCTCACCGCCGGCGGATTGGCAACAGTTGGGACTGGACGGCTGGGCGGGTGAGCTGCAGCCACCTGTTCCCTGGCTGGAGCAGAGCCACAAGTGAGTAGCTTCAAGTTCCACCAATATCTATTTTAATTTGTAATTAAAATCTCCCCAGGGACACTCACCCGGCTGTCAGCTGGCAGAACTCGTATCCCCGCGACGAGATACTCCTGGACATCAAGAATCACCACTTCGATGGACGGGTGACGGATATAAGGGTCATAACGTCCACCACAACTGGCAAGCCGGCGGAGATGGAGGACCTGATGAATGGCCAGAACGTGTACATAGCCCGAGTGAACGATCCCTTCGGTTACTCCATGAAGTGGAGCTTCAATAATGTCAGCTCCGGCAACAAGGAGTCGGAGGTCCTGCAGGATCGCGGCAAGAGAGACGTGACCCGTCTCTACTCCATGATCAAGTGCTCCACGGGCTGTGATCCCTTGATCTACAAGGGCTACGGCTGCTACTGTGGTTTCGGGGGACATGGAGTGCCAGCCGATGGCATCGACCGTTGCTGTCGCCTCCACGACAAATGCTACGGCCAGAGCAACTGCATCTCCTACCTGGAGTACTTTGTGCCCTATGTGTGGAAATGCTATCGGGGCAAGCCTCTCTGCGCCGTGGATCACGGCGAGTTCGGTGGCCCCGACTCCTGTGCGGCCCGTCTCTGCCAATGCGACCTGCGTCTATCGAGGTGCCTGAGGAAATTCTACTGCCCCCAGCGCCGCTCCATCTGCCACTCCTCCCGATCTCGACGATTACAGAATCTCATATTCTTCAATTGATTTGTATATTGCTGATGATAGCTTGTGAGTGTGTGTGTTTACCTCGAATTAGTGAACGATTTAAATATAAAAAATACTTATAAGTGTGTGCTCTTCTTGAGAGGATCCTTGAAATTATTGGCCCACCTTCATGTTTATAATCTATGCCTGCCTGTTAACTTATGCCTCCTAATGATGCCGTTGGCTCTTCCGGGAGCCGCTCCTCGCCTTGCTTCCACTCGCCTTCTCCCGCTCCGTTCGGCTGCTGTTGCTGTGAGTCGGCGTGGCGGTGGGGACCGGTGGCGACTCCGCCGGCTGGGCAAACTCCTTGATGGCCTGACAGTCCTGGACGAACAGACGCGCCGTCTTGTGCTGATTGGTGTGTGGCTTGTAGGCCACCAGGACATTATGAGCCATCAGTAGGACATCCCGGTGCAGCTCGCTCAGGCTTCGAATGAGCCCCGAGTCGATGTTTCGCTTTATGGTGGTGAGATCCATGGGACGCAGGCACAGATCCGCATGCCGCTGGGCATGCTCCTCGTGGAAGAGCCGGCGAAATGGGGCCGCATGCTTGCTTTCCTGCAGCGTGGAGAAGATAGAAAGGAAGAGCTTCTTGGTGGCGGCTCGCGTTTCCCTTCGGTCATCGGTGTGCTCGCTGGAGGCGGGCGAATTGGGTATACTGTCTATAACTGGCGTGGAGGAACCTCGGCGACGTGTGCTCGATCTGGCTGTGGAGTGATCGCTGGCTGTAGTCGTCTCATCATCCACCATGGGACTCTCCGAGCGATCCCGATGCGGTAGCTTGCGCAGCATTGGAGTACGTGCCGGCGCCGACGGTGGCTGTGGTGTTCCTCCCAGCTCCAGTTCAATTTTCGCGTCGTCCTGGGCTAGCTTTGAGGTCGGTGGCTTTGCCCTGGCACTACTTCTGAGATGATCGTCCGGCTTGCTGCTGTCCGTTAGCGACGAGGACTCCTCCTCGTCGGTGTCGTGCAGAGAGCTGCTGGCCGCCGGTGCCGACGCTGGTGTCGAGGGCGTGGCCACCTTTTCCTCCTCGACAGTTGAAGGCTTTTCTGTTTCCTTCTTGTTCGTTTTGTCCCCAGCTTCCTCTTGCTCTTCCGTGGTTTCAGGTTCCCCTGAGCCTTCCTCACTTTTGCTGGCCTTATCCGAATGGCTTCCCTGCTCGCTTAGCTCCTGCTTGGAATCTTCCCTCTTGGAAAGTGACTCGGCCGCGGCTTCCTCTTCCACTTTGGCGGGTGGTGAGCTCGCAGTATCTTCGCTGGAGGTGCTGATAAGTGTGATAGTCTCTCCAATTTCCTCCACGGTCACTTCACTGGCCAGTCTCTCCTCCGAATACGCTTCCTCCGTGCCCCTAGTGGAATCACCTCCTGACTGACCGCGTTCCTTGCTCTCCTGCGAGGCCACAGCAGCCAGGGGAATGTTGTCGTTGGAGTCATCGCTGGAGCCGAGGACAACCTCCACGGATTTGGGCTTATCGCTGGCAGGCGAGGGTTTGTTCTGCTCCCGCTTAAGGGCATCCAGCTTGTCCTCAAAGTCAATCACATCGCCTTTATCGTTTGAGGGCGAGGTCACGACGTCGTCTACTTCCTTTAGGATCTCATCATCGATGTCAATGTCGATGTCATCGATAATTTCGTCAATGTTGGGAAACACCTCCAGCAGCTGATCCTCGTTAGGATCTGCCTCATCGGAGTCCGGTGGGGCAGTTGTCCCGGAAGTCACATCGTCCACCAATGGCTGCTCCTGGCTGCCGCCTGTCGCCTCCGACTTTGCCGGGACTGCCTTGTTCTTCTCTAGCAGCATGGACAGCGTGGGTGCCGACTGCGAAGGACTGCGTTCCAGGGTGGGCGCAGACGGAGCGAGCGCCTCAATCGCTGCCGGAGGGCCACTTATTGGCCGGGACATAAAAGCCGCGTCCGTGGAACTTTTCATGGTGATGGCCGGCTGGCTGGAAACAACAGCCGCCACCGAGTTGGTGCCGCTGGTCAGCAAGGAGGTAATGGTGGGCGCCGTTGCCCTGGCCACGCTACCAGTGGCTGCCGCTCCGGGTAAGCCGGCGGGAGCATTGCCTGTGGGAGATTTTAGCAGGGATGTGAGTAGAGGCGAGGGTGCCGCCGGCTGCTTGTTCCCACTGCTGCTGCTGCTACTCATGTCCTCCACGTCCATGTCTACGGCGGTGGTGTCCGTAGCCTGGAGCGGGCGCCTCGCCGCAGGACTGCTGCTGTTTCGCCAGTTTCCCCCCGCCAGATCCTTCTTGCGCTGCTCCCGCTCGCGCATGCGGTTCTCCAGCTTCATCTCCTCGATGCGCCGCGTCTCCTGCTCCTTCTCAATCTCCAGCCACATGTCCTGCAGCTCTTGCTCGGTCACATCCGCGTCCGACTGCAGTGCATCGATCTCGCGCTGGATGCGGCGATACGTCTCCTGGTCGCTGCGCATCTGTGCCTTGATCTCCGCCAGGCGCTCCTCGGTTAGCCGGCGCAGCAGCAACTCCGTTGGGGTCTCAACGGTCGCCGGCGATGAGACGCCGGCGCTGCTCTCGCTGCTGCGCTTCTTGCGCTTGGTGGCCTCCACGCTCTCCAGCAGATTCCCGTACTGGACGGCGCAGTTCTTCTGCGAGTACCAATCCGCGGGCCGGTTGTTGATGTTGCTGTTCCCATTCCCTCCATTCCCACCATTCCCGTTGCCATTTCCATTGCCGCACACCGCCTTCAGGGTGCGTGATACCGTGATCCAGTTCTGGTCGCCGCTGCAGGAGACTGCCGATGCCAGGCAGAGTTGCTCGCGCTTGGACCAGGTGTCTAGCGGAGTGCGGCTCAGTTGCAGACGCTCCTGAATTCCCGTTGACATTTTTAATTGCAATTATTTATTGCAATTGTTGGATCAGAGATGGACTATGGACTAGAGGTGGAACTTGAGCACGATTCAATATCGGAATATTAGAGGAAAAACATTTACGTCAAACTAGCGTCGTATAGTTAGCGTCGAATCGAAACGGTGGGAATGGAACACGGAGGCGCAATTTTTTGAAAATTTTATAGTTTCATAGAAATCATTAAAATTGTTAAAAATTGTTAACAAATTTATTATTTTATCATTAAAACTGTCAAAAATTGGGTATTAAAAAGTCGACTCGAAAATGCGAATATATGAGGTCTTCTGGAGAGCATATTATGGCCAAAAATTAATTGATAGCAAAATGCCGTACATTTTCCGATTCGCCGTTAAAATTTCGATTATTTAGAAATAAAATATTTAAGAAAAAAGGAAATAAAATTTTGGCCAATTTTTCAAAATTTGATAAGGGGTTACATCATTAAAATTGTCAAAAATTGGCAAAAAATGTATTTTCTTGAATTTTAAAACTAAATATGCAGATTAATTAACCAGCTAAAATCTAACATAGAACAGCTTTCCGAATTGAAATTAAGGCTGTTTTGGCTTAGTTATGGTTATTTTGTACTCTGACTTGTCCAAAAACTAGGGTATTAAAAAGTCGACTCGAAAATGCGAATATATGAGGTCTTCTGGAGAGCATATTATGGCCAAAAATTAATTGATAGCAAAATGCCGTACATTTTCCGATTCGCCGTTAAAATTTCGATTATTTAGAAATAAAATATTTAAGAAAAAAGGAAATAAAATTTTGGCCAAAATTTTCAAAATTTGATAAGGGGTTACATCATTAAAATTGTCAAAAATTGGCAAAAAATGTATTTTCTTGAATTTTAAAACTAAATATGCAGATTAATTAACCAGCTAAAATCTAACATAGAACAGCTTTCCGAATTGAATTTAAGGCTGTTTTGACTTAG